>JASDQU010101825.1:371740-383245 GCA_032191745.1 Picea mariana
AATATTGTGTATATGAGCTGATTTGACATTGCATTGATGATATATTACAAAGCTTAGTTGTGAATATTGAATGCTCCTTATATACTTATTGAAGAAGTGATCTTGTCTTTGTTTTGATAATCATTGACTTTGTCAATAATTATATCTATTGCTCATATATACACTTGGAGATAATCATTGATTTTATGAAGTACTAACCCATTGCAAAGCATGTTCTAGTTTTCTTTGTTTTGTCTCGCAAACAGGTGCATAGTCAGTGGTCTCATCTTCCTGATTATCTCTTCTTGGGCAACAATCTGTGAAAGGGAACCTTTTGACTTGATCCTTTAGCCCTTCTTTAACCAGATTGCCTTAGGGACGTCTCCCTTGGACTTGCCCTCCTAAATAGAAAGAGATCCCCATTGAGGTGACAGTGGGTGGGGAAGCTGCTGTTACACCGGTTTCAAACCTTGACTCAAGCTCTTGGACCTCTCCTACAAACTGTGCGATAACAATACACACTAGCCAAAATCCTATAGACATGTTAACAAAGGGAGTAACCAGGGAGAAACTGAGTTCCTGCTGAGTTTCAGTTGGTCTTCAAGAATGAAGATGAAGATGAGAAATTTTCCAGGTCCAAGAAGGTTCAGATTCCAGCATATACAACAGCGGTGGAGTTGTTGAGATCAATCTCCAAGTGGGAGATTGTTGGTTGTGGAGCCTAATTATCTTCCTTATTCAGAGGTATTTTACTTTCAGTCATGTTTATACCCCATGAAGTATTTACACCCCAGAAGTATGTACACTCTTCCACGCAGGGGAGTGCAAAGGGGGGGTACCCCTTCTGCGGGGTCCGAGGGGGATACCCCCTTGGCTGGGGGGTCTGGGGGCAAGCGGACCCCCAGCAGAGGTTTGAGGGCGAAGCCCCTGAAGGAAAAATTGCCTTGTAAATGTATATTGTAATTTCATTATAAATATGGACCATTCATTATAAGGTTGTAGATCTAACGATAGAGATTATGTTAGGGTTTTTTTCCCTAGAAGGCAACCCTCTTTTCCTGAGGGAAATGTATTGTGGCTATGGTTGATGGAAAATATTGTATTCTGAGATAGGAGACTGTGAGAGAAAGAAGAGGAAGTTACATCAGGTTTGGTGTAAGTTGTTTCCCTTCATATGCTGGATAATAATAAAGGAAGGACCTGGCAATTTCTTTGGTGGACGTAGCCCACACTGGATGAACCACGTAAATCTGTGTCTCTATTGTATTGTGTATCTTCTATGTTTTGTTTCCACATTTGTTTTATTTTATTGCTCCACGGTCTTGTTTTTCTAACACACTCCATATTTGCAACCTGAGAGCCACGAGACATAATCTCCTTAGTTATCCCACAAAATGGGGATAACACAACCCAAGGCATTTTTTGGGATGGAGTATGGATGATTACATGAGTTCATGCTTATGTACAACATTAGTTTAAACACTTTGACTCATACTTTTCCCTTCAACATAAATATCCTCTCTTGTTGGAATTTCCTAGGATGCCAACACATTCTCATGCACATATTGGGAAGTTTGTTTAGGATTTTGGTTGAAATTTTGTATGCGATAAGAGAGGTTCGCACTCAATGAAACCCATTGCTTATGTGTATGTAGAAGTGATCATCTAATGAGAACTCCCTCAAAGATCCAACTCTTCTATGGAAGTTCGGTTCATGTTCAAACTGTGCTCTATTTTAACCTCTATGATAGTGGTTTTGCTTGTCTATTGCCCAAATATTTAACTAAACACTAAGACCTTTTCATCAAGATAACTCTAAGACTTCCAAACCCAACAATAACATTACAACTCAGAAGGAGGGTAATGTTCATATGTAACATTTACTTGGTCAAATACACTTTATGCCAACTTCCTTTATTTGTGTCCCCAAGTCAATTTTAAAGGAGGATTTTGGAGATATGTTGGCTAAGCTTGACCTGTGGCCCTAATGGACTGTAAATATTATTCATTAAACACCCTTACTGGTCCATGGTGGACCACATTTGTGTTAGTGGGCGCCCACTAACACAAATGTGGTCCAAAATGGACCACTAAAGGTGTTTAATGATTGACATTTATGGTCCATTAGAGCCACAAGTTGAGCTTAGCCAACATTTCTCCAACATCCTCACTTAAAATTGACTTGGGGACACAAATAAGGAAAGTTGGCATAAATCATATCTGACCAAGTGAATGTTACATCTAAACATTACCCTCCTTCTAAGTTGTATTATTATTGTTGGGTTTAGAAGTCTTTGAGTTCTCTTGAAGGAGGGTAATGTTCAGTTGTAACATTTACTTGGTCAAGTATATATTATATCAATTTTCCTTATTTGTCTCCCCAAGTCAATTTTAAGGGAGGACATTGGAGATATGTTAGATAAGCTTGATCTGTGGCCCTAATGGATCGTAAATGTCATTCATTAAACATCCTTAGTGGGCCTCGAGACTGCATCTCATTAGTTATCCACAAAATGGGGATAATAGGACCATCATAACCATACAATGCTCGAAAAGGTGTCATGCCAATGGACCTGTGGAAAGTGGTGTTGTAGCAATGCTCTCCTAGATGTAGCCACCTGACCCATGTTCTTTGTTGTCCACCCACGTATTTCCTCAAATACCCCTCAACCCACTTGTTTCCTATCTCGGTCTTCCCATCTATATAAGGGTGATAGCTAATTATGGGTGTCAACTTAGTCCCCACCAATATAAGCAAATCCCTCTAGAATGTACCAATAAACTGACTGTCCCTGTCACTGATGATGTTCCTCAACAACCCATTAAATATGAAGACCTCCTAAAAGAATAACTCGGCTACCTGAACTATGTTGTATTGTATTGGTATGGCATAGAAGTGAGAAAAATTGGTCAATCTGTCAACCACTACATAGATGCAGTCCTTACCTTGAACCTTGGGTAGGCCTATGATGAAGTCCATCGATATGCTCTCCCATTTCTGCTCAGGAATGGGAAGTGGCTGAAGCAGTTTTGCTGGAAGCGTATTCTATGACTTGTTTTGCTGACAAGTCACACACTCACTAATGTACCTCATAATTTTCTTCTTGAGGCCCTTCCATGAGAACCTCTCTCTGATCTACCTGTAGGATTTGAAAAACCATTGATGGCCTTCCATTGGTGAATCATGAACTGCTGCTAGGATCTTCTTCTTGAGTCTCGAATATAGTACTAAGTAGACTCCATCCTTGTAGAATATGACATCGTCAATGACCCTGTACCTGTCATTATGAACCTGTCCATCCAACACCTCACAAGCAAACATGTTCTTGGAATATTCCACTAACAAGTGGGATTTCAATCTGCTGAAATCTCCATAAAAGAACATGCTACAGGTCTCCTAGATAGTGCATCGGCCACAGTGTTCTTCTTCCCCTTGACATACTCTATGTCAAAGTCGAATTCCTGCACCTTCGTCACCCCTTTCTGTTGGCACTCACTAAGGTCCTTCTACTCAAGGAAATACTTTAATATGTTGTGATCTGTTTTGACCACGAATTTGATTCCCACCAAATATTGTCTGAATTTGGTCAAGGCATGCATGATTTCCATCATTTCCTTCTCATAAAGGGAGTATAGCCTCTCTGGCTGATTGATATTCCTTCTCTCGAACACAATGGGGTGTCCGCCCTGCATCAAAATTTCCCCAATACCCTCGCTAGACGCATCACACTCTAATACAAATGGTAAGGTGAAGTCTGGTAATGCTAAAACTGGACATGTGCCCATGAATTCCTTCATATGATCAAAGGATTTCTGTGACTCCTCAGTCCAGATGAAATCCCCATGATGGGGGAGATATGTAAGTTGTGCTCCAAGCTGAGAAAAATCCCTGACAAACCGTCTGTAATAGATGCATAGCCCAAAGAAGGTCCTAAACTCTGTCACATTCCTGGGCGTTGACGAATCTAGAATGGCCCTGATCTTCTCCTGGTGCACATGTACCCCCTGTGCACTGATGATGTGGCCCAAGTAAAATAATTCCATCCAAACCAAACTCACACTTGGACTCTTTGGCGTATAGTGACTGTGTCTCCATGATGCTCAGTACCTCATCCAAGTGTCTCATATTCTCTTATCATGTCTTGTTGTAGACCAAGATGTCGTCGAAGAAAACCAAAACTGATTTCGTTAACTGTTCCCTGAATATGTGGTTCATGCAAGACTGAAATGTAGCCAGTGCATTGGTTATCCCAAATGGCATAAACATGAACTCAAAATGACCAAAGTGGCATATGAATGTCGTCTTCTCTATGTCCTGCACTCAGATGCTGATATGATGATATCTAGAGTGTAGATCAATCTTTGAGAAGAAAAATGCTCCATGCAGTTCATACCTCAACTCATCGATGCGATGGATAGGATACTGGTTCTTGATGGTTTTCTTGTTCAAGGCCTGGTAGTCAATGCACATCCTCATGGTACCATCCTTCTTCATAACTAAGACAACTAAAGAAGAAAATGGACTGTTGCTCGGTTTGATGTGTCCCATCGCTAGAAATTCCTTAATTTCTTTCTCTATCTCATCCTTGAACCTCCTAGGATGATGGTAGGGTGGTGTGATCATAGGTTTGGACCCATCCTCCATCTCATTAGTATTCTCAAACCCTCTGTTCAGTGGTCTCCCTGGTGGAATCAAACCAAAAACCTGTTGATGTCTCCCCAACAAGTTCCTGATCTCTGTTCCATACTGTTGTCGACCCTCTGAATCTTTCTGCATAGTGATCAAGCACTCTGCAGCATATGATACCTTCCCATGCTTGAATATCCTCTCCATCTTCTTGGCCAAAACTGTCTTAGGTGCCCTTATTGACATGCCCCTCAGAAGGAACTTCTTCTCATCACTGTCCCTGTACCCCATCTCCAAGGTTTGGTAGTTGGTGGTGATTTTTCCCAAGGTGATCAACCACTGGACTCCCAACACCACATCTGTGTCCGATAGGTCAACTACATAAAATGTGTCTCTCAAGATGTAGTTACCTAACTTTATCCTCAAGTCCAAGACTCTATCTAGACACTCCACTGTATGGCCATCTGCTACTGTGACATCAAATCCCTCAAACTCCTCTGTTTGAATTTCCCACCTCAATACCAATGAAGCATCAATGAAGTTGTGGGTGGCCCCACCATCGATTAGGGTGATTTCCCTCTCTCCCTGAATAGTCCCTCTAATTCGGAGGGTGTCATACCTGGGAACATGAGAAAGGGTCGCTATAACTCCTCCCTTTTATGGTTTCCATACGTTATCTTGCTCAGGAGGTTGTGGTGCTACTGATGGTTGGGTCCATGCCAGTGTCGGTGGTCTCCGTGGAGGCTTCTCCTCTACCTGTGATGGATCCTCCTCCGAGCTAGTGGATCCATTGTCCTGCTCCTCCTCCTCACTATCCACACTATTTGCTACTACCTCAATATAATGGATATCTCCCTTGCCCATGCACCTGTGGCCTGGAACCCAAGGGTCTATGTAAGAGAAGCATAGCTTCTTCCTCATCAACTCCCGTCTGGTGTCATCGTCAACTTGGGCTTACCCTTCCATTCCCTTTGAGGATTTTTCTGATCCTTGTCTCTCTATAGTACAAAGAGTTTGGTAATGGTTTTGGATTTCAGTGTTGAGTCCCCCATGTCTCTCATGCACACAATGGTCTCCTGTAGGGTGTGAGGCTTGAAATCCTTAACCCAACCCGAATATGTGCTCTGATATATTCCAATACAACCCCTTCCTTTTGCTATAACTCTGTGATGAAGGCCTCGACTGATCTTGTCTGTCTCAACTATGTAAGGTCCCTGAAATGGAGCTCTGGATCTCTCCTGTAAAACCTCTCCATCAACCTCTAAGTGAACTCCAAGTATGAAGTAATGTGGTTGTGACCCAAGGTGACCAGCCCATGGTACCACCACTCGTGAGCCTCCCCATCCAAATGCAAGGTGGATAAGTTGATGGCTTCTGACCTTGTCATTGGGTTAAGCTTGAAATATGTGTCAAGCTTCTGTACCCATGCCTAAGCTGAGTGTAACACTCTGTTTCCCCCAGTTTGCAAAAATAACTATACTGGCCAAGAACTATGGAAAACTAAAAAATGTGAATGTGTGATGTGAATGGATCTTGTGAAAAAGGTTGATGAATCTGAATAATATTATGAATATATAAATATATATATTGTAAGACTGCTGAGAGGGGATATGCTAAAAAAGGGACCACGATGGCTGAAGAAAGGTGGCGTTAACTTCCACCGAAACCAATACCGTATTTGGATTTCATTGGCCCGGAGAACCAAGAGTAGCTCGCTGGCCCCGAATTAAATGACTCACCAGGATTGGTAGGTAAATGGCTCCTCATGAGTAATGAGGTATGGGGGGGGGCGGGGTGAACCGCCCATTCGTAGAGCCGTCAGGCCTGACTAGTGCAAGGGAAATCGCGCCACACACAATCTCGCAAGAGGAAAGAGGCGTGAGGGAGAAGCGGGAAGGGGGCAGATGCGAGGGAAGGAAGAGAACTCTGGAAAATACAGAGTGAGTGATAGCAGAGAAGGGGGAGAGTAACCCTCATTCTTGGTCACTGGAAAACAAAGACACAGTCTCATAGCATTGTGGTCTCAGCTCGGGGGTGGCTAGTGGTAAATCCTATCGGAATCGCTGAGCCTATGGTTGGGTGGAAACGAGCACCCCTCTCAGCAGTTGCACTCACTTCTGGTGTTCTTTCTGATAAGTGTTTTACATCTTGCATGGTGAAATTTATATGTTGACATATATGCTCTTAGTCTATGTAGTTTTATGAATGGTTTGAGTATAAGACTGCATGTGTGGTGTTTTGATTCAGAAATGGTGATTGCATGCTTATAATGGAAAGACTACGTATGGCTTATGTTTTATAAATCGTTATCTATATGCATACTGATCTAATTTAGACTTCAAGTCTATATTTGGGAAATCTATGTCCTTATTCATCCTCAGGTAATACCCTGGATAGATCTCCCTATAGAGACACCCTTCTTAGAAAGCTCACCAAGAATCTGGAAAAGGATTCGAAAGCACAAGCCTTAGTAACCTGGTACGAGGAAGAATGATCCTCTTGAAGTCCCGAAATAACATCGTAGGGATAAGTATCGATCGACGGATGAGATCCTGTCAGAAGGTCTGCGGTCATTCACGACCGTTAGATTGGAGGAATACACGAGGGTGTTAAATGCCTTAACCCTTTTTCTTCCTTTATCTTCGTGAGTAGCGAAGAAATCGGGACCGTAGATCCCCAAGGTCCGTGGGAGTATCTGGACCGTTGGTTTTTCCATGTCCAGGGAGCAGCAGGAGAGTGTATAGTGCGGGACAGGTCTGAGCCATTAGATCTTGGTCTAAATAGCCGACAGCCATTGGATTTGTTGAGAGTTGCACGAGGTTTAAAACCTCACATGAAGAGCAGTAGAGCAAAAGTCCCGAAGGGGTTGTATTAGGATATCGACGTTCAGAAGTTTGGGAGTCCAGAGGATGAGAGTCCGGGCACTTGACATTAGAAATCATGAAACTGCAAAAGAATCTGAGTTGTTCATCTGAGAGAAGATGTGTGTCACGAGATCACCCATATCAAGGATTCAAACATTGGGAGTCATAGAGGGAAGCCTTTCGACTTCGTGAGCAGCGAAGTTACGAGAGGATCAGGACCATCCATTCGAGGAGGACAGGTGGCAGAGATCAAGGGATCTCGCGAACTTGGAGGTTCACAAGGTAATAGCCCAAGGGTTGGGTGCTCCAAGTCGCAAGTGGAAAAGTCACAAGGAGCGGAGATAGCCGTTGGATCCAGAGAATGGGAGGACCGTTGGATCAGGAACCCCATCGCCTATCGCACGTTCGGGGGTTCAGAGGTTGAAAGGAGTCATTTTCGACTTCACGAGTAGTGAAGTGCCAAGAGCCAGGCATGAGAGAACATGTGGTATAACTTCAAGGTGGAGCCCACGTGAATGACAGGCAGACACGCGTCACCTGAAGAAGGGATTCAACGCTCCGTTGACTTCTCGCGTCTCGGGGATTTGCGGGATAAGAGCATGAGAGTTCAACCCTTTGACTTGTGAAGTCACGAGTAGCGAGAATGCGAGAGAGAAAATAAATATCGCTTCTCGGGGTTTTGCAAGAAGAGAGCACAAGAGTTGGGTGCTCCAGCTCATGAAGTCGTGAAGTGCGAAGTGGCGAGCAGAAAAAAAAAATCTGAACTGTTGGATCCAAGAACGGGAGGATCGTTGGATCAGAACTCCACGGTGATATCGTATATCGAGATTTCAAGGGTTCGGAGGTTGGAAGGGGTCACTTTCGACCGTAGAAGTCGCAAAGTGCCGAGAGCCAAGGCTCATGAGAACATGTGGCACATCCATTAGGTGGGGCCCATGTGATTGACAGGTGGGCACGTGTCGCCCGGAAAGGAGTCAACACTCTGTTGACTTCTCGCATCTCGAGGATTCACGAGATAGGAGCACGAGGGCTCAACGCTCCAACTCGTGAGGTTGTGAGTTGCAAGAAGTGTGAAGAGGAAGTCAACCATTGCTGACTTTCACGTCTCAGGATTTCGGAGAGGAAGAGCACGAGAGCTCGACGCTACAACCTACGAGGTTGCGAGTAGCGAAAAGTCGATAAGCGCTTGGCTGGCTTAAGTGCATAGACACGGGACAGGGTCATGTGGACAATACCCCAAGGGGGAAACCTGCCACTCGCTAGCCCTATCGGGGTTCAGTGTTTTGCCATGTTAGGGTTTGCAGAGTCGAAAGACTCGACACTCTGGTAGTGCTGAGTCACGAAGAGAGAAAGAATGCCATACTTGTTCGACCTACGGTCGTGACCCTCGATCACATGGAGATGGACAAGGAAGGAACTAGCCTATGCTAAGACCCCTGTAGGTATTTTGGAGATGCTGATCCTCGAGAATTCAACGAAAAAACTTGTTTTCCTTAGTGGGTTTGTGAGAAATTGGTATCAGAGCATGGTTACAACACTTGGCCTACTTGGGCTCATGAATAGGTTGTGCAGAAGCTCCGTTCGGAACACTCCTAAAAATATTAACCCCTTGTCTTAACCTTCCTAATCAAAATCTAAAGTTAAGAATGAAAAACCCTTATTGTGTGTGTGTACATGTGAAAATATGAATTATGTACAGGTTATAAATAAATATAAATATTGACTAACAACCAACGTTTTTCCTTTTGCACACAAGAGGAAGATCAACCGTGGGGAAATTATCAACGCATAGTATGGTGACTCACCATGAAGTGGGAGAAGGCTCCCACAATAGAGATGAAGAGTCTGACGAAAGGAGGGCAGTAGGGACCCCTCCAAATCTAGCCGAGACTGTGAGGAGCCTCATGGTCGAATTACAAAGTTGTAAGGCTGACAATGAAAGGATGATGAAAGAACAAGAAAAGAAAATAGAAATTAACGCAGTTTTACTGCAGATTTTATCCGATCTACAAAGACAAATGCAACATGAACTGGAAACTCAGAAACATGGTCATATCAGTGGCCACACTGAGAGGAGCACCTAGAAAAAGGTCCACCCCAGAGGTAAAGGACCAGTGCTGAGTGATTCCTCTGAGAAGGAAGTTGGCGATTTAGAAGGCTCTTCTAGCAGCAGAACCAATTCCTATTCCCGAAAAAAATAGAAGAAGAAAAAGCCTTCCAAAGGTCAAAAATTCGAAGATTTCAGAAAGCCAAACCACCTTCCTTCGATGGTGAAATAAATATGGGAGAGGAAGCAGAGGCCTGGCTGCTTGGACTAAAGAAGTATTTCAGAGTCCATGAATTTTCAAAAAATATGAAGGCCCGAGTGGCCACCTTTAACTTGAATGGAAAGGATTCCATTTGGTGGGAAGACCTTAAGAATATGAAAGGGGTTCGCGAAGAGGACCTGTCTTGGGAACGGTTTGAGAAATACTTCCGGAAGAAGTATCTGTCAGAAAATTATTTTGACGAAAAGACTAAAGAGTTTTATGAACTCAAACTGGGACAACTTACTATAGAAGAATATATCAACAAATTCCTTGATTTGTTGAGGTATGTACCCTATATCAAGGCAGAAAAGGCAAAGGTGCAACGCTTCATCAGTGGACTACCTAAGGACTATCATAATATAATTGAATTTGATGAGCCAAAGACTCTAGAAGACACTATTCGAAAGGCAACCTATTGTCATGAACAGTTTGGGCATTGAGAAGAACCTCGCGAAGGATGGAAACAAAAGAATAGTTCAAGATTTCAGAAAAGGGGAATTAAATCCCCAGGATTTAAGAACTACAAGAAGAACCCAAGAACGAGCTTCCCAGCTCGGAGTATGCACCAGTAGAATTTTCCCTCCTTAAGCATAAATAAAACTTCTAGACCCATATCAGTGAAGACTGATAACCCGAAGAGAGAGCCTTTGAAATGCCAGGGTTATGAGGAAGAACATCTATTGAAAGACTGTCCACACCGACAACAGAATAGTTAGAGGATTTATAACATCCAAGAAGCTACTACTGTTAATGATGTGGCCAGGAGTGTGCCACAAATTTATGCAGCCTTGGATAATAACCAAGCCGACCACCAAGCTTCAGTAGTGGAAATAGAAGGTATGATTTGTTGGAAATATGGATATAGCAGAGATGACGCAGATGGTCAAGGTTGTCATTGATGGCAATCGGTCAGATGGTCAAGGTTGTCATTGATGGCAATCGGTTGGTTATAGAGTGCACAAGAGATGCTGGAACACAAAGGCGCATAAGAGATGCTGGAACGCGCACAAGAGATGCTGGAACACAAAGGCGCACAAGAGATGCTGGAACACAAAGGCACATAAGAGATGCTGGAAGACAAAGGCGCACAAGAGATGCTGGAACACAAAGGCCGAAACACAAATGCTGTAACACAAGTGATGAAACACAAATGCTAGAACCTAGGTGCTGAAACACAAATGATGGAACACAGTTGCTGGAACGCAAATACTGAAACACAGATGCAGAAACACAATGCTGAAACAGCGCTGGATCTTTGCTAATCAAAACACACGAATAGAGCCATTCACAACGCGATTGGTGTGGCCAGCATCAAACGGCTATAATGCACAATCAAAGGAGCTTGACATCGCTAAGTTAGGGAGAATGATGTGGCATGCGTAGAGGAGGCATGCAAAGAGTCAGTTCAGAAAATCAGGGAGAATGCTGGCATGCGAAAAGCAGAAGAAAGAATGAAAGAAAGGGAAACTGCAGTTGGAGTTGAGAAAAGCGGAAGGACTTTTAGTCTAAAAATAGACTGGCAGTTAAGACAGGAAGAACACAGCGTTGCATGATGTGGCATGCGTAGAGGAGGCATGTAAAGAGCCAGTTCAGAAAATCAGGGAGAATGCTGGCATGCGAAAAGCAGAAGAAAGAATGAAAGAAAGGGAAACTGCAGAAATGCAAGAAAAATCTCTGCATGTGGTGAATCTATATAATGCGCTGGAACAGAGATGAATTAGTTGCT
>JASDQU010101825.1:392486-404474 GCA_032191745.1 Picea mariana
ATTTATAAAAGGATTCTCCAAGATTGGTTGTCCAATCACTGCCCTCTAGAAGAATGGGACAAAATTCCTGTGGACATAGAAATGTGAAGAAAGATTTCAAACCCTAGAACATCTACTGACCCATGCACCCATGCTGAAAATCACCGACCCAGAAGTTGACTTCCTCGTGTGCACAGATGCGTGTAAGGAAGGGCTCGGAGGAGTCCTTATGTAGAAAGGAAGTGTGATCTACTATGAATCCAAAAAATTGAATGAGCATGAAGTCAACTATGTGACCCATGATCTAGAGCTAGCTGCCATAGTGCATGCCTTGAAAATGTGGAGGCATTACCTCCTGGGAAGAAAATTTGTACTTATGATAGATCATTGTGGATTGCGATACCTGTTTGATCAACCAAAGCTCAATGCTAGACAAGCTAGGTGGATGGCCCTCCTTAGCAAGTTCGATTTCGAGATCAAACACATTAAAGGAAAGGAAAATAAGGTGGTCGATGCCCTCAACAGAAGTATGAAAACAATTCACCTGGTAGCGGTGAGCACCTGAGAGATAGATGTCAAGGAAAGAATCATAAAAGGACAAGAAACAGATCCCTTCGTACAGACCGTGACCATGTAACTACAACAAGAACTCGCTGGAGTAAAATTTGAAGGATACCAGAAGACCGAAGGAGGTCTGCTCACTTACAGAAGAAGATTTTATATCCCAGATTGTGATGACTTGAAGAGGTTCATTATGGATGAAATACATAAAAGACCCTACTCGGGTCATCCAGGATACCAGAAAATGATCACTGCCACCAGGAAAAAATTTTATTGGCCTGGATTGAAGAAAGACATAGCCGAGTACCTAGCCAAATGCATAGAGTGCCAATAGGTTAAAGCAGAACATCGACACCTAGCAGGATTATTGCAACCTTTACCAATCCTAGAATGGAAATGGGAAACCATCTCCATGGATTTCATCACTGGATTACCAACCTCAACCAAATAGAATGACGCCATTATGGTGGTGGTGGATAAATTGAGCAAGTCTGCTCACTTCATCCATGTCAAGTCGACCTGCAAGGCAATCGATATCGCCCAGGTATTCATGAAAGAGACATTCAGACTGCATGGTATGCCGAAAGAGATCATGTCTGACAGAGACACTAAATTTACTTCCAACTTTTGGAAATCACTGATTGTTGGTTTAGAGACCAAGTTGTTGTTTAGCACCGCCTATCACCCTCAAACCGACAGATAGACAAAAAGAGTGAATCAAATACTAGAAGATATGTTAAGGATGCATGTAATGCATCAACCCAAGAAGTCGGAAGACTACCTGCCACTGGTAGAATTCACCTACAACAACGACTACCAAGCATCCTTAAAGATGAGTCCCTTCGAAGTCCTCTATGGTAGACCGTGTAACACTCCAGTCAGCTAGAGTAATCCCATAAATATGATTTCTTTTGGACCTAACATGTTGAAAGAAATGGAATAGCAGGTGACTTAGATAAAACAAAACCTGAAATTCGCTCAGAACCGACAGAAAAGTTATGCCGACCAAAAGAGAACTCCAAGAGAGTTCGAGACGGGAGACCATGTATATCTCAGAGTTAGGCCCATGAAGAGTTCCCTGAAAATGGGAGCCTGTGCCAAGTTGGCACCTCAGTATTGTGGGCCCTTTGAGGTTCTAGATAGAGTGGGACTTGTAGCCTATAGGCTAGCACTTTCTCCCACATTAAAAGCACATAATGTTTTCTATGTTTCATTATTGAAGAAATATGTACATTATGCTAATCATATAATTGACTGGTCTGTGATCCAGGTGGAACCGGAGGGACAATTTCTACCAAAACCTCAGTGCATACTGGACAGAAAGGAAACCCCACTCTGGAACTGAACCATTGCACAGGTCAAGGTGCAGTGGAGACATTTTGGCCCAGATGAGGCTACATGGGAAATGGAGGATGCCATGAGACAGACATATCTGATTTTGTTTACTTCTGTACATGCATGTCATGTTGATAGATAAGAACATCGAGGATGATGTTCCTTTAGGGGGGAGCGAATTGTAACACCCTGTTTCCCCCAGTTTGTAAAAATAACTATACTGGCCAAGAACTGTGGCAAACTAAAAAATGTGGATGTGTGATGTGAATGGAACTTGTGAAAAAGGTCGATGAATGTGAATAATATTATGAATATATAAATATATATATATTGCAGGAATTCTAAGAGGGGATATGCTGAAAAAGGGACCACGATGGCTGAAGAAAGGTGGTGGAAGGCACCTAGAAAGGTGGCGTTAACTTCCACCAAAACCAATACCGTATTTGGACTTCACTGGCCCGGAGAACCAAGAGCATCTCGCTGGCCCCGAATNCGCCAGGATTGGTAGGTAAATGGCTCCTCATGAGTAATGAGGGATGGGGGTGGGGGGGGGGTGAACCACCCATCCGTAGAGCTGTCAGGCCTGACCAGTGTGAGGGAAATCGCGCCACACACAACCTCGCAAGAGCAAAGAGGCGTGAGGGAGAAGCGGGAAGGGGGCAGACATGAGGGAAGGAAGATAACTCTGGAAAATACAAAGTGAGTGATAGCAGAGAAGGGGGAGAGTAACCCTCATTCTCGGTCACTGGAAAACAGAGACACAGTATCGCAACATCGTGGTCTCAGCTCGGGGGTGGCTAGTGGTAAATCCTATCGAAATCACTGAGCCTACGGTTGGGTGGAAACGAGCACCCCTCTCAGCAGTTGCACTCACTTTTGGTGTTCTTTCTGATAAGTTTTTTACATCTTGCATGGTGAAATTTATATGTTGACATATATGCTCTTAGTCTGTGCAGTTTTATGAATGGTTTGAGTATAAGACTGCCTATGTAGTGTTTTGATTTAGAAATGGTGATTGCATGCTTATAATGGAAAGACTACGTATGGCTTATGTTTTATAAATCGCTATTTATATGCATACCAACCTAATTTAGACTTCAAGTCTGGGTTTGGGAAATCTATGTCCTTATTCATCCTCAAGTAATACCCTGGATAGATCTCCCTATAGAGACACCCTTCTTAGAAAGCTCACCAATAATCTAGAAAAGGATTCGAAAGCACAAGCCTTAGTAACCCGGTATGAGGAAGAATGATCCTCTTGAAGTCCCGAAATAACAGCATAGGGATAAGTATCGATCGATGGATGAGATCCTGTCGGAAGGTCTACGATTATTCATGACCGTTAGATTGGAGGAATACACGAGGGTGTTAAATGCCTTAACCCTTTTTCTTCCTTCATCTTTGTGAGTAGCGAAGAAATCGGGACCATAGATCGCCAAGGTCCGTGGGAGTATCTGGACCGTTGGTTTTTCCATGTCTAGGGAGCAGCGGGAGAGTGTATAGTGTAGGACAGGTCTGAGCTGTCAGATCTTGGTCTAAATAGCCGACATCTGTTGGATCTATTGATAATTTCACGAGGTTTAAAACCTCACATGAAGAACAACAGAGCGAAAGTCCCAAAGGGGTTGTATCGGGATATCGACGTTCGAAAGTTCGAGAGTCTGGGCACTCGACATTAGAAATTGTGAAACTACGAAAGAATCTGAGCCGTTCGTCTGAGAGCGGACACGTGTCGTGATATCGCCCATATCGGGGATTTGGACATCGGGGGTCATAAAGGGAAGCCTTTCGACTTTGCGATTGGCGAAGTCATGAGAGGATCAGGACCGTCCATCTGATGAGGACAGGTGGTAGAGATCAAGGGATCTTGCGAACTTGGAGGTTCGTAAGGTAAGATCCCAAGGGTTGGGTGCTCCAAGTCGCGAGTGGCGAAGTCACGAGGAGCAGAGACAGTCGTTGGATCCAGAGAATGGGAGGACCATTGGATCAGGAACCCCATTGCCTATCGCACGTTCGAAGGTTGAAAGGAGTTGTTTTTTACTTCACGAGTAGCGAAGTGCCGAGAGCCGGGCACAAGAGAACACGTGGCAGAACTTCAAGGTGGAGCCCGCGTGATTGATAGGCGGACACACATTTCCTAGAGAAGGGAGTCAATGCTCCATTGACTTCTCACGTCTCGAGGATTTGCAGGATAAGAGCATGAGAGCTCAACCCTTTGACTCGCAAAGTCGCAAGTAGTGAGAACACGAGAGGGAAAATAAATATCACTTCTCGGGTTTTCGCAAGAAAAGAGCGCAAGAGTTGGGTGCTCCAACTCACAAAGTCGCGAAGTGCGAAGTGGCGAGGAGAAAAAAAAAAATTGAACCGTTGGATCCAAGAACGGGAGGACCGTTGGATCAGAACTCCGCGGTGATATCGTATATCGGGAGTTCGGGGGTTCGGAGGTTGGAAGGGGTCACTTTTGACCGTAGAAGTCATGAAGTGCCGAGAGTTGAGGCTTGTGAAAACATGTGGCACATCCATCAGGTGGGGCCCGTGTGATTGATAGGTGGGTACGCGTCACCCAGAAAGGAGTCAACACTCTGTTGAATTCTCGCATCTCGGGGATTCGCGAGATAGGAGCACGAGGGCTCAACATTCCAACTCACGAGGTTGAGAGTTGTGAGAAGTGCGAAGAGGAAGTCAACCATTGCTGACTTTCGTGTCTCAAGATTTTGGAGAATAAGAGCATGAGAGCTTGACGCTAAACCTTGTGAGGTTGTGACTAGTGAAAAGTCGATAAGCACTTGGATGGCTTAAGTGCATAGAAACGGGACATGGTCATGTGGACAAGACCCCAAGGGGGAAACCTGCCACTCGCTAGCCCTATCGGGGTTCGGCGTTTCACCGTGTCGGGGTTTGCAGAGTCGAAAGACTCGACGCTCTGGTAGTGCCGAGTCACGAAGAGTGAAAGAATGCCATACTTGTTCGGCCTGTGGTCGTGACCCACGATCACATGGAGATGTACAAGGAAGGAACTAGCCTATGCTAAGACCCTCGTAGGTATTTCAGGGATGTTGATCCTCAAGAATTCGACGAAAAAACTTGTTTTCCTTGTGATGATCCGTTGAAAGTAGGAATGTTCAACTTCCCCACTTTATTGATGAGATCCATGTTTTGAGTTTTTCCATTGCCCCGTTGTGCCTCTCAGGGTCTATTCCGATACTTGATCAAAAAGTAGTCTATCAAACTCATGTCTGCATGGAAATCTTTGAATGAGTCCTGTGGCACTGCTTGTACCTGACCTGGCTTTTCTTCTGCATGCCCTAACTGTCCCGATTGTTATCCCCCCTAGAGCTGTGGATATAAAGGTCGGGGAATCCTCCCATATAATGTATATGCTCTGATAGGTGAAGGGGGTGCACTCACTCTGCCCTAAGATCCACTGGAGCCACTAGCCCCACCTCCCTGGTGTTCTCCTGAACCACTCGCTCCTCCTCCGGCATTGGCACCTGTCCTCTGGATAGGTTATTCAAGATGGCCTCAGTAATGTCCAAATGTGTCTCGAGGAATTTCACCCTATCCTCTAGAGTCTCTTGTCTATCACCCATACTCCTATCTATCTCTTCCTCTATGTCAGAGCTGATATTCTCTCTATCCTTTAACTCTGGCTCTGTATCAGACTGAGTGTGGAAGGGAGTGTAGTCCCTTTTGTTCCTGTCTCTCTGGTCTCTCCTATGACCTTTGCGGTACTGAATTTACTCGTCCCCAATATGTCCTTGGCCCTTTGGGTATTCTTCACCTGTTCTCAGAATCATGTGGTCATGAGAAGTAGTTTCTTCACAGCCTAGCAGGAAGAAAGCTTTGATACCACTGTAATATCCTAGATCTATCTAGTCTTGGAAATGCTGCTAATATGATATGTCTATGGTTTGATCGGATACACTAGGGGTTTTTGGATGCATTTCAGCCGAGTGTTTTTACATGCTTGGTGTGGATAATTAATTGTTTACAACATATAAATGACCATATAGATAGTAAATGAGACAAAAGACTGTAAACCATATATTATGATATCTCTGCAGGGTACAATGTTGAATGTGACTGAATAAAATAAATCACTCGGCTATATCAATGACAAAAGGATCTTAGCTGAAATACAATAAGAAAACTAAAACAATAATACCTGATACTAGAAGTAGGTTTCAGGATCAGTGGATGAGATGTAAGATTTGCTAAAAGCTACGACAACTGCTATAAGATTGGAAAGTTCACCCTGGTGGCTAAACCCCTCGGATCTGCCTAGAAACTGTCCCAATCAATGCACCCTGCTCTCTCTCTCTCAGTCCTGGTGACTGATCTGCTAACAATCGGCCCTCTGCTAATATGTCTGGACCCTGGATGGATCCCCCTGGGGAAATGCGCCCCTTTGATGTTGGAAACTGCACCCTAGTGATTCCCCTATCCAAATTAGTTGATAAGGGTCTCAAACTGAGATTCCTAGGCTACTTAGAAATGGGTCAAAAGGATTTCCCTCGATCTGATCTGGTGATCAATCGAGAACCCCAAATGTGTCCTCCCCAACTGTCGCACCCTTAACAGATGGAAAATGTGCCCCTAATGATTTCTCCATTGAAATCTGATGAGAAATCAAGAAATATATGTGCCTCGCCTTCCTCTCAACTGGGTCGGAAGGGAATCACTGGATTCTCCCTGGATGGGACAACTCGACTCACTAAACCTCCTCAGAAGTTGTGCCCTCACCCTGAATAAATGCACCTTGCTGCTAGAACTATGTGTAACTATTGCTAAAGACTGATGGAAGACCCGTGTGATCCCCCCGGTGACAAGGGTGTGTCTCTCAACACCGATTTCAACCACTAGTGTATTCCTCCTGGAATCCACTAAGCTATCTCTCCTGAGATGCGCCTCTCTCCTCAATGACAAGTCAAAATATGAATAATGGTGAATTAGGTTTCTTTACCCTTCCTTTATAGCTTCTCAGAACCCTAATTCATTGTTGACCTATTTTTAGCTTCTCTTTTCTATTTTTATCTCACTTTGACTTAAAAGCGCTTTTGGTCACTTTTAGCTCAATGTCACTTTCGAATTATCACACCCTCGACTGAAGTGACCTTTAGTAACCTTCTTTACCCCGACATGGCCTTGGCTATAGTCTAACAGGGTTGTTTAGACCATTAATCCTCCTCTCTGGAGCTCCTATTTGGAAAGTGACATTACAGAAAATCATTTTATAATAGCTTGCTTTATTCATTCCTAAAGTGCTATGCTCCAGTCATAATTGATTTATAAATTCATTGATGATATTTCCAATTGATCTTGTGATTTATATGCTAGTTTGGATACTTCATTTGTTGATATAAATTTTCATCCTCTTCTTCAAATTAGGGACAACAACCTTAAATTTTTGATCCACACTAACACATAACATTGCAAGGTGTCTTTTCTTGTGTTTCAGGTAGGTATAGGTGCACCAACAACTATCTCTTCACTTGGTATCCATTTACCTCTCTTCACTTACCATTCCCAAACAATTTGTTCTTCCATCACTTGACCTTCTGGGGGAATTCTCCTTACTGTTCCCTTCATCCTTACCATTCCCCCTAGGGTATCTGGGATCGCCTCCTAGTAGTGACCTTAGTCACCCCCGAAGTGCGGGACCTACATTGAGGTGACATTGGGTGTAGGATTCCCAAGTTGTAGCACTTTTTTTTGTGGTTGGGTTGGGATTTTCCCAACCTACAACTTGTGCTATAACACCTCCAAAATACAATAGATAGGACGAGATATGAACTCTCAGGAGTCCCCCAAGCTGAATACAGAAGATACCAAAGAATCCCAGCTGTATGTGCTTCCCTCTCTAGAAACATGCACCCTTTTGGGACATAGGAACTGTTATACCCTACCCTAGGGATAACTAAGGAGATCATGTCTCGAGGCCCATAGGTCCTAGACATGGAGTGTCGAGAGCCGGATGACTTGAGCGTGGCCCCAGAGGGCCCCTCTTTTCTTCGGTGTAGCCCATTTATCAACAACAACAATATCCATCCCACCAGCCTGGTCCTGAAGTAGCAGTAAGTCTTGCTCCATGAGGTAATGCGTCCGAGTATCATGGTATGTGTCACTCTGATTATTGAAGCACTAATATTTTGCATTGAATTCTCCTTCATTTCATAATGTTTTCTTGGAAATTAAGCTCTTTAACTTGTTCATACCTATAAATGTGACATGATACCCTAGTAAGTTGATCTCCCTTTAGGATGGATCGCTACTGGGTGGGTTCCTAAAAGGTCTAATTCTGTTCCCCCCATACTTACCACTTTCCATATTTATTCCTCTCATCTCCCCCTACCTTTGTTTGGGCATTGGTATTTGCCACACTAGGAAGGGTTGTACCTTTCCTTGTGGGAAGAATGGGCTAAAGGCCCAGAGGGGAAAAGTAGTTGGCAAGAGTTAAAATACAAAGATGAAATCTTTGATATGCTTCGCCCAGGGATTTCCGAGAAAGCAGTAAAAATCTTCTCAGTAAGAAAAGGGAACCTATAAGATAAATAAACACTCAAGGTATTAGTTGGTGGATAGGAGGTCTCATAACGATCCAGCCTATTATGACCATGGTCATGTATAGATATGACACTACCATCTATCTGGTCACCAAACAAGGGTTACATGACACGAGCATGGGGCATGCCCACCTCGTTTGTACACAGTTATATATTTTACACACCTCATAGAAGGTCGGGGCCTACCGGTTCCTTTAACCTCCAATGGATCGCTTTGGACGATCCCACTATTTCTCTCTCTTACAACAACATTCTCAGTAGAAGAAACATTTATGGATTTTGGCTATACGTATGCTCCTAACCTCATCCATCAAGGGGCATCTGTTATCACTGAAATTTCATCTGCACATGATTACAAGAACTCAGCATCGTCAAAAAATGATAAATTCATCCATGGACCTGAATTAATACCAAAGTATTCATAAAAGGGTCAAAAAACTATACAAAGTAGTAAAAAATTGAAGAGTGCTATGCAAACATTAGGCGCGAGTGCACATGCATGGAACATGAACGCAGAAATCGCGCCCATGCACACGATGCACGATTGTTATCGTAAAAAGCCACGCACCTGCTAAACGACGCATTTATGAGAGTGGTCGGCCTCCCACCCACTTATAGTTCAGCTCCCAAGCCGATTTGACCCTCAAATTTGGACTGGATCCGACTGGTGGGCTGGTCAAAGACCTAGGAATACCCTAAGTGGCCTCTTTTCACACTACAAAGTAATTAAACAATAACCCAAAGGATTGCTATAAAAATCCATGGATGCACCTCATTTTTTCAAGGAATTCAAAGTAATGTTATGCTGCCTCTATTCTCTTGAGGACTCCATCCTTGTCAAGAGAATATTGCCATCATTGCATTGGACAATCCATCTCACCCATTGAGTGGATTTGTAAAGAGTTCTTTCATCATTTTCCATTTTTCTTTGTTGTAAGAAGAGATAGCTAGTGGGGGTCCAAGAGCCCTCCCTTGGAGGAAGAAGGGACTCATAGTCCCCTTTCTTCTTGGTGCTTTGTTTCACTAATAGATCAGCCTCAACATTGGTGACATGGGTCTTATGGTTCTTTTTGTTTCTATGTCCCTATTCTCATGAATTTAGTTGTTATTGCNGCAGACCCAACTGAGCTTGCAAGCACCTCTATTTTGCTCACCAAGGTGACGAAAGAGGCACAACAGATTGATTGGCGACTCCACTGGGGAAAGGTATCAATTTCCTACCCCATTTGGGTTTTTCTTGCTCTTCTTTTAGTTTGTTTAACTTGCAGGTACACTAACCGGCCTAAGCCGACCTGCCAACCAGCCAATTCCAAGTTGAATTGAGAGAAATCCATTCGGATTTTTCATTCTCAGCCATGTGCCATATATGCACGGGTTTTTAGGCCCACAGACGTGCATCGTACGCACATGCGTCTGATTCACGGTTCTGTTCTACGCATGTGTGCCTGTTGACTTGTCTATGTTCATGCATGCGCTCTGTGCACCTTTCTCTCCACTGAGACCCGCACATTTGTGCAAAAATTCACATTGTAAAGTTGTTGAGATGTGGGGAAGGCCATTTTCCTTCTTAAAAATGATTTCAAGCATGTTTTAAAGCTGCACCACACTTAGTCCCCTCATCATATAAAGGGGCTAGTCAAAAACACATAGGCACTTCGGAGGATAAAATCAATTTCCCTTCTTTGCTTTTTGCCACATGGATGGCTTGTTTTGACTCACAAGATAAGTTGGAAATCATTTTTAATCACATTTAACTTACATTGGGACAAGAAGTTGAATAAAAATCACTTAGTATGCTCTTCTCTCACGCCTCCAAGGGATCTTGAGAATCAGAAAAAGATTGTGAAACGATTTCATCTCCCTTAAGAAAATTAAAACCTTTAGGAGAGGACAACAGTCCTTCTTGGGACTCCTCTTAGTTTACTTTTTCAAACACATCTTAATATTGTAACGGGCCCATACATGCCCATATGCTACAAAGATAGGATAGTGTTTGAATTTTTCTTTCTTAGATCAAAACACTAGGGAAGTTTAAAGGTTTGTAACGGGCCCATACATGCCCACATGTTCAATATAGGATAGTTTCAAAGATTTTCTTAGATTACATCACAATAGGGAGTTAAAGGGATAGTAATGAACCCACATGTCCACATGCTAGCTTCCTAGGGACTTTTGAATTACACAAGGTTGTACCAAAGGTACTTAGTTAATTAGGTAATCAAACACTTGTAAGGACCAAGCGAAGTCCACATGCAGCAAGGTGACATCTAATTCACTAAAAATTGGCACACTTTCACTCACACACAAAAGTCACTTATCACTCACATAGCTTCTTCTTGAAACGTGGAGGTCAAAGTAAGTTTCCTCCAAAGGGATTCCGAAAATACCCCAACCTCCCAAAACAACTACATCTAAAATCTTTCTAAAAACTCACTAAATCTTCCTCCACAGGAGGTGCCAAAAGAAATTTTTTAGTCTAGGTAGGATTTCGGGGATAGGCATCCAAATAACTCCCCGATATCTGGTTCTCACATTGTCAAAACCATAGAAGTTGTCAAATAGGGAACTGGAAATCCTCCAAGTCAAGTGTTCCTAATACCATAAGGCAGGGAGATACCCATGAAGGGTTGAAGGACGAGGTCCGGTTGTTCTGTGTGTCCCCCCTTGAGGCACCCACCTCTTGGACGGGATCCAGCCCGTGACCCATTTCTTAGGCCGAAAATCTAAATGCCGCACTTTGATCGAGGTACCTAGTGACCAATTTTAGGACATCTACCCAGGTGGAAATTGTGGGCTGCAATTGCACCTTGATTGGATTTTGTGTGGCTATTGGGAAATATCGCCATCTCTTTCGGGATATGCCCCCTTTACCCCTCATTATAACCAATTATTTCATTCGTCACTAGTTTCTCTTCCAGTGACTTCAAACCCCACTGTTGAGTACTATTGGAAGGTCCAGTGCTATTTGAGAGGAAGGACGCTACGTCTTCTAGGACATGAGCATTTGCTTTCTTTTGATTCCCCATGCGGAAAAAACCCACTTACCCACATATATGCTTCTTTTTCAAAAAAACATTTTATGTATGATGCACATCTGATTACAGTTTGATTTGGATATATATATATTGTGTAAACATTCAATGCAAAGGCTCTTGTTTCTATATTACTCTCACCACTCTTTGCACACATTCACACAGCTAGTCTGACATCATAGGGGAACCACAGAACCCCCGTCGTTCACGACGCTTGCTAAACCTCCCTCCTATCTTAGGGGGAGTGTTTGGTCTTGCCCACTCATCGACACCTCCTTCACACACTCCTGTGAGTGCTACCATTTTAGGATCAGCTTTGCTTGGTTCTACATTACTTGGGTCCACTTCCCAAGGTCATCCGTTCACTCTCTCTCCTTTACACGGAAGTGAGAGACCCACTTCCTCTCAAGGAGGAAGCACCAACCCACCTAGTCCCCCTCAAGGATCAAGTTCACAAAAAACTCACACCATGGCTAGAGATAATCCTCCCCCCCCACTGCAGATGCCATATTTGGCCT
>JASDQU010101825.1:409358-436241 GCA_032191745.1 Picea mariana
CCTGTTCATTCGTAGCTACATGTACGCTATGAAGGAAGTGGCATCCTCCGTCTTTCGGACAATGATGTACCCCCACAATGGGAAGATCATTACTATTGACCAAGTCTCACATTATGAGCCTAAACCATTTGCCAACATCGATAACATTCTTCCTCTCATCCACACAAGCCACGATGCATATCCACTTGTCGAGATGGGTACTGGGATTTTTAAAGATCCATCCTTGTTAGGAACGTACCATGGAGCACCACCACTCCTTCATCCTTCCAGTCAAGTATGCGTCGTATCATCTAACAAAACTCACACAGAGGATACCCTTCCTCCTACCAAGTTTTCTATCATATCTGACATCCCACTCGTCGCAAAACCCCCTCCCCAAGAACCTCCTGCACACTCGTCGACCCCACCCATCCACGATTCCACCTCTCCCCAAGGACATAGTCCAGTTTGGGAGACAGTTCCCCAACCCATCACTCAAATTCCCTTCTTTTACCCTCCACTAGGTATCGAAGCTTTTTAGGTAGCCGCAACGCTCACACTACCTAATATGGTGTTAGCAATCCCAGTTTGGTATTTACACCCACTAGAGATGGTCCCTCAACCATCCCTTCCCTCCCAANTATGTGAGAAAGAAGGACACCAAACCAACAACTGCCCGTCTCTACCAGAATTATAGAATTTGATCCGACTCAATCAAACTCCCCCAACACTCGCCACTACAGCTAGTCCCGCCACTACTACCCCCCCTTCCAGTAGTAAAGGATTGCAGACCAAATACGCTTGTGCTATATGTTCATAGTATGGCCATTATACCCACCATTTCCCAGAACTGCCACACTTTCAGCAGACATTAGCCACAGTATGCCTGAACTTCCAGAGCAACCCCCGTCCTGCTACGTCCTCCTCCACCAATATCACTGACATCCGGTATGTCACCACTTCAGTCAATGAACGTATGAGACGCCCTTGCTCTCTCTGCGATTCATCAGCTCTTTTTACATACCAGTGTCCTATGATCCTTGAATACAGGCAATGCCAATTGACCCTGCTTCAACGGCCCATAGAGACAATAATTGAAATTACCTTGTCACTAGCATATTTTCATGTCATTTCTCCCGAACCCGAGGCCCTCCCAATGCCTCCATGGTTCTTAGATGAAGTATCTAAGGATTCACCCCCCAACCCACCCAACTCTCCCACTCATTCCCCTACAAGCATTATACACCCAACCACCATGAGTACCCCTCAGTACTTTAATATATGGTTTATGTCGAGTGAACCCTCACCATCTCCTAACATTGTTCCCCTTGCTTCTTCACCAGGGGGCAACCACATGACCACTGTCACCGAGATCACTCCTCATGACCCCTTGTTTTCCCGGTGCTTCCAATGCGACGAGGAAATACTTGAAGAGTTAAATCACCCAGACTCTCCCTGGGATGTGCTACACTACCGCGCACTCTTCCTTCCACAGGAAGCCTCCATGCTTCCTAACCAACACCCCATTTATGCAGTTGAAACCAATGATTTTATCCCATCAGGGCCTATTGACTGGTTCAAAAATCCCCTCCCTACCCCTGATTCTTTTGAAGAAGGCAACATGGCCAACATTTCCCCCACCATTAAGATTGACATTTCCATCAAAAATGGCATCGTCGAAGAAATCACCATTGGAGCTGCTTGCACTCCTCAGGAAATCAGCACATATAAAGCCCTATTCCAGGAATATAGAGATATTTTTGCCTGGTCATACACGAAAATGCTTGGCCTCGATCCCTCTATTGTCGAACATTGCATCGACACCTGGCCTGACATTACACCAGTTCGCCAAAAACAACGACCGCTACACCCATCCAAAGCTATGACTATCAAAGCCAAAATTGACAAATTACACGCTGTCGGGTTCATTTACCCCATCGCCTATACCTCATGGGTTTCCAACCTTGTACCCGTTAGCAAAAAATAGGGCACTATCCATGTTTGCACCGACTTTCACGATCTCAATCACGCATGTCCAAAAGACAACTTCCCAACACCTTTCAGCGACCAAATTATCGACGACTGCGCTGGCCACAAGGCTCTATCCTTTATGGACGGATTCTCTGGTTATAATCAAATCCAAATTCACCCCGTCGATCAGTATAAAACTGCATTCACTACCCCTTGGGGTACTTTTGCATATCGTGTCATGCCTTTTGGCTTAAAGAATGCTGGCGCAACTTTCCAACGGGCTATGACATGCATCTTCCACGATCTAGCTCATGTCATCCTCGCCTACTTGGATGACCTCATAGCTCGATCCAAGAAACGCACCCAGCATCTTGATGATTTACGAATCATCTTTCAACGGTGTCGTCAGTACAACATCCGCTTGAATCCTCTCAAATGCGTGTTCTGTGTCACCGCAGGGTGCCTCCTCGGCTTTATTGTTTCCCAAAGTGGTATTACCATGGACCCCCTCAAAGTCCAAGCTATCACCAAAATTCCACCTCCCCAGAATTTACGACAACTTTAGAGCCTATAGGGCAAAGCTAACTTTCTTAGACGCTTTGTCCTGGATTATTCCATACGCGCACATGGTTTCCTTCGCTTACTACGTCACGACATCCCATTTCACTGGGATGACCATGCCCAACAGTCATTTGATGATCTTAAAATAGCACTCTCAAACGCACCGTTAATTAGTGCACCTGACTACAATCGTGACTATATCCTATACGTATCAGCATCAGCTATATCAGTAGCAGGCGTTCTCTTCCAGCTAGGCGATGAAAATCATGAGCATGTCATTTATTATGTTAGTAGAAACCTCTCAAGGCCACCCTTGAAGTATAAACACGAAGAGAAACTTTCTCTTGCATTTGTCCTCGCAGTCCAGAAACTGCACCACTACATTCTGCTTCACACAACATAGGTCGTCGCAGATTCCAACCCTATGCAGTACTTGCTCAGTGGTCGAAAAGTTAACAACAAATTCGCTCGATGGATCGTTATCCTTCAGGAGTACGACCTCGAGTTCTCAACACCTACGAGTAAGAAGGCCCTCGTTCTCGCCAAACTTGTCACGACCCTACCCTCTGACACCACCAGTGCCCCCGTCAACACCAACTTTCCCAACAAACATCTCTTTTACATCACTTCAGATGATCCTTGGTACAATGACCTCCTCTTCTATCTCCACACTCAAAAGTTTGGTAACCACCTTTCCCGAGATGATCATCATCGTATTCGCCATCAGGCCCCCCTTACCTCCTCATCGGAGACATCCTATACCAGTGGGGAGTCAACACCATTCTTCGTCGATGCCTGACTCTTGACGAGGCCGATAGAGTCTTAAATGACTGCCACAGTGGCGCATGTGCAGGCCATCTTTCGGGCATATCCACTTCTCAAAAGATTATCCGAGCCGGTTACTTTTGGCCTACCTTGTTTCATGATTGCATTCATGTCGTGAAATGATGTGAGCAATGTCAGCTCTACACAAATAAAGCCCGAGCTCCCCCCACTCTTCTTCACCCTGTCATTACTGCCGGCCTTTTTTGTAAATGGGGCATTGACTTCATGACTTGTAATCCCCCCTCCAACAATGGTCACAAATACATCGTTGTCGCCATTGATTACTTCACCAAATGGGCAGAAGCTATGCCCACCTTCAAAAACACCGTTGACACTGCATCGCATTTTTTCTTTAACCACGTCATCTCCCACTTTGGTGTACCTCTCCAACTTGTTTACGATCATGGGAAACACTTCGAGAATGAGATCTTCATTGAACTCTCATCTCGGTTAGGATTCTATCACGAGTTTTCCTCACCATATTACCCTCAGTCTAACGAACAGGTCAAAGCAGTTAACAAAGTCCTCAAGACCATGTTACAGCGCACGGTTAATAAACATAAAACCAATTGGCATCATATGCTATTTTTTGCACTATGGGCTTATTGAACGACTTTGAAAACCGCCACTGGATTCACACCATTTCATTTAGTCCATGGGGTTGAGGCCACTCTTCCCATAGAGTGTGAAATTCCCACCTTACGCACCGCCATTGAGCTATTACCCGACACTTCTCCAATGGAGCAGCGCTTGCTGAACTTGGAGTCTCTGGATGAATATCGTCAATCTTCCTTACAGAACAACGAGGCAGCTAAAAATGATCCAAGGCTACCTTTGATTCCCATGTCAACCTTCACTCATTCCGCGCAGGCAACCTAGTCCTGGCTTACGATATCGCTCATGATACCTTTGGCCACGGCAAATTCGAGTCACTCTGGCATGGCCCATACATTATCCAACATTGCCTCACCAAAGGCGCATACATCCTAGCCTCTCTCGAAGGCCTCTCTCTCAAAGAACCCATCAACGGGTTGTATCTCAAGAAATTTTACACTTAAACGTAGTCATTCTACTTTAGGTTATTTTTTTTATAGCATTTTTTAGTCTTTTTTCCCTCCCTCACGTCTAAACTATCCTTTGTGCTTTTGACAGATGCTTCCTCCACCAGCCTACCACATCGGTTACGCTGACGGCGCCAGCCATTGGACACAAAATCTCGCTTCGGCTACTTGGGCTCTCTACACCCCCTCACATGACATGCTCCATTCGAGCGGCATATGTTTGGGTTCAACAACCAACAAACAAGTCGAGTACACCGCCGTCATTGGCCTCCTGACCGATGCCCAACATCATCGTATTCGTCACCTTAGCGTCTTTCTCGACTCTCAACTAGTCGTACTCCAGCTCAACAATGTGTACCATGTCCGTGATCCTTGCCTCTTTCACAAATACCTGCAGGTTAGGCTTTTATCTTGACATTTTGATTCCATTACATTTACACATATTCCAAGACAATTGAATCAAATTACGGATAACCTAGCTAATATTGTGTTAGACTGACATATATCACATCAAGCTACCTATACACATACATAAACATATCAAAACACCTGTCACAACATATATATAGAATAGACATCATCAAAACATTAACCAAAAAACATGTAAACACCACATAGATCTCAAAAATGTATACTCATGTATATATAAAGGTCCACAGTGCCATCCGAATGTTTACATACAAAACATACAAGTATCCGCAGACCAATGAAGCACCTCGGTACAAAATGGGCTTACTAGCCTATATACAAAAAATATATATACACCAAATGCATTAGAGCACCACTCACGGTGCCTCTAGAGCACCACCGCCTCCTCCTCCCTCAGGCGGTGGTGGCCCACCACCACCTGCCCCAAGTGGTGGTGGTGGTCCACCCTCGACCGGCCCCTCCTGCCTCGGTGGCAGTTATCCAGTCGTCATCGCAACAACCACTGCTGCCCCTCTTACTATAGCCCGCCATGGTGGCGGCACCCCCACACACTGCTCCAAGAAAGCCTCATCTTGGATGTGAGACCATATGCCCTCAGGCACATCCTATAACACCGTCTCCAGATGACGGCGTATGTCCTCAAAATCTGCTCCGACTACCGCTGGAGGAGCGTGTGATGGCCCAGCACTAGGGTCATCAAATCGACACCTCCTCGCTACCCTCTTTGGCTCAGCTGGTCGCACCGCGACGTCATCACGCCGACGTCTCTCTCCTTGTGACAGTCTCTCTGTCGCTCTCTACAACTCCACTTCGCGCCCGCGAGGTGCCACATCTGCACATACAAACAAACAACAGATAATATCAACAACTCTATCATATACATAAGGCATGCTATCTCAAAAAACACAAAAACATACATCTCAACATTATCCAATCAACATACCTCGGTGGTTGAACACCTCTCCTAGAGGTAGCACCATGTCCGGGTCACCCCGAAATTCAACCCCAGCATAGGAGTACCGTAGTATCACCTGTGGCATCTGCCCCCATACCTGCGCTGCCTCTACCATGAATAAGTGGCCACCCTCGCCACCACCATGGTGAAGCAACACCATCGACCATCGCCACAGTCGCGGCTCTCGCGCCCTCAGCGCACCCAATAAAATCCTAGGGTGCAGCATCGGTACCCTCTTCAGAAACCACACCACCAGAATAGACCCGAAGGAAAACTCCCCCATATCCGTGGACCAACAGTGGTCCAACTGCCCTATCATCCTGGCATGCAACGTCATCCCCCAGGCGAACTGCTCACCAGCCAGTACTCTCTCCATGACCATCAGCTGGCCCCCACTGATCCACTGGGTCGCCAATGACCCATATACTCTCACAATCATCACTGCTATACAACGATACGCCAGGGCATCTATCGACCCAATGCTCGCAATTGTCCCATACATAAAGTGCGGACCTGAACAATATCTCTGGCCAACGGTCGCTAGGGCCAGATCCCTCGGTAGCACCGGCTCCGTCGGTTGGGGAACACCCCAAAATGGGAGCCCAATCAAGAAGTACACATCCTCCACTGTAGTGAAGGGGATCTACTCTCCTCGCACAAGGAAGAAATGGAGCTTAGGACTCCACATCTAGATCAGGAACTACAGGAGATACTCCTGCGCCCATATCAATGGGCACTCAAAGAACTTTAGCAACCCACAGGCTGCCAAAGTCGCACGCACACCTGGCTCCTCAATAGCCACGGCATCTCATAACTGGGACTAATATCGCTCTCACCAACCCATCGGCATCGTGAAAACTGTCCACCTACAGCCACAACAAAACGTCTTATATCAGCCCACGAGACCATCAAGAACATCACAAAGATCAATTTTACACCCGTTAACCTTGCCTCTAAGGTGCAGTTGTTTCAACCCATAGGCACGCACACATGAATGCCTGTTCACTATACAGGTGTGCACGTATGCACACCTGTTAGCTACACAGGCGCGCATGTAGGCGTACCTGTTATCTACACAGGCGTGCTCTCAGGCATGCCTGTTGTCTGCATAGGTGTGCACTGGTGAGCGCCTGTCCACGCCACAGCTGCGCACAGATGCACAGCTGTACAGCCAACAGGTGCACACATAGTGCATGCCTTTAAGCCCCTCACCAATGCCCCCATGTACATCTATCCGGTGGGCAGGCGCGCGCGTGTGTGTGCCTACTTCCGGATCGCCCGTGCACGTGGGGTCCACAACCACAAAATCCCTCTATACGGCCCTCCGTACAGCCCCTGCCCAAAAAATGAAATTCTATTTCTATGCAGGATGATCAGACCACTAACCTGAAGCTCGCTAATCACCAATCAGATGCCTCACTCTCCCTGAATCTCCAAATCTCCTCTGAAAACTGCTCGTCCAGTCACTATTGTAGCAGGTACAAATGAGGTGGCAATGTGGGCCCTATAGCTATATATAGGCCTTTTTGTCAAACTTCCATTCACCATTCTGGGAGCCCACGGTGTCCATTTTTCGATCCATCTTCAGCCACAGGATCAACATCCTGTCATCTACATCACAGCAGTCCCTGGGCCACTTTTTATCCTAAGCCCTCAGGGCACTATTTTTTATACCCTGGTCAGGTATGCATGCACATATTTACACTTCTCAAATACATGCTCATATCTTCATTTCTCTTCAGATATTGTTCATGTCGGGTATTTGGTTTTCATCTGTGCAGATACTTGTTCATCATACATCAGCACAACCCCTTCAGGTATATACTCAGCACTGCATGTAGTCTTTCCCTCTGTATCGCACTTACATTTCCAGTCACACCCTCAGACATTTGCCTCTAGGATCCCCATTCCCGACTCTGCAGTACCCACACCTCCATGTGCATCTTTGGTACTGTCACCCGGTAGAATTCTTACCCACATGAGTTGTCCCATTCATAGCACCTTTTGGCACTTCTGATTATGTTGTTTTTCAAAACCCTTTAGGGATGGGAGTCCCGATAGTCTTTCATCATGTTGCAAATTAACCACATACTTCTTCTCCTCATTTTGCTAGCATTCCCACACAGACTCCCAGATTATCTCTTCATGGTTCTATTTTTTGACTGCACCTCTGTAGTATCATGAACCCTCCATTTCATCCAAAATCAGTTTTCCCATCTGCAAATCTACCTTCATTTCACCTACCTCATACAGAAACTCACCAATGGGGCCCCCACCCTTCATTAGTTCTCCGAGTAAATTATGCCCTACATGGGCCACCCATATCACACTGGGGCACCCATTTATGTATTTGTACACTTCTCCCCAATTATTCATTATTTATTGTACAAACTCCTTTATTTCCAGTCATTTCATTACCTTTTTGTTGTCACCTTTGGGTGACCTACTTCCCTTTTTGGCCAACCGCAACCCATGTCACCCTTGGTTGGAGCACTACTTATCATCCACCCTTACTGGCATCGTCCATATCTTCAGAGTACCCCACAGGCCACTTACCTCTGCCCTCTGAATTTGTTCACCTTGTCCCGCCTCTGACACAACTTATCCCCGGTCTTGTCGTCCCCCTGACACTCGACCTCGTTGAATTGTTGTGGCCACTTTTTATCTCACACATACTCCAACCAAGGGCAGTCTTGAGTCTTCCCACATCTTGACTTCCTCACCATTGCTCTTGACCTGCTCACTTTTTATCTCACCATTGTTGTCTTCCCACATCTTGACCTCCTCCACTTCCTCACCTCACCTAGTATATTTCTCGAAGTCATTTTCTTCTAGGAGTCGCGTCCCCCTTTTTTGTCGACATCAACACAGTTTTCCAAAAGGGTGACAGTGTCCCGATTCTCATTATCCACTCAATGAGCGATCTCGGACAACATAGGGTGAAACACCATTGCTCCCTGCTGTCGTTGACCCCCATAACATTTGACACCAACACTTTCTCATATTACGGTGGGTATTACTTTGTGACTATTGCAGTTAGTTCTTTCATTTGCCAAAGACCTATGAACTTGGTGGGGCCATCAATGCCCACATCATTGCTGCTACTTATTACTGCGATCACTGCCTACTATTCAGAGTATGTTCATTTGCAGAATTGTCTTCTTCCTTTATCACGACCGCCCCTGAGGGCGCTGCAGTTGTCTACACCAACACTTCAGTTCTCTTTTTCCAGAGTTACATGACACGAGCATGGGGCATGCCCGCCTCGTTTGTACACAATTATCTATTTTACACACCTCATAGAAGGTCGGGTCCTACCGGTTCATTTTTCCTCCAACGGATCGCTCTAGACGATCCCAATATTGATCTCTTTTACAAGAACATTCTCAGTAGAAGAAACATTGATGGATTTCGGCTATACATATGATCCTAACCTCATCCATCAGGGGGCATCTGTTATCACTAAAATTTCGTCCACACATGATTACAAGAAATCAGCATCATCAAACAGTGATGAAGTCATCCATGGACCTAAATTAATACCAAAGCATTCATAAAAAGGGTCAAAAACTATACAAAGTAGTGAAAAATTGAAGAGCGCTATGCAAACATTGGTCACGCGTGCACATGCGTAGAACAGGAATGCAGAAATCACGCGCATGCGCATGATGCATGACTGTTATCGCAAAAATCCACGCACCTGCTAAATGACGCATTTATGAGAGTGGTCGTCCTCCCACCCACTTATGGTTCAGCTCCCAAGCCGATTTGACCCTCAAATCTGGACTGGATCCAACTGGTGGGCTGGTCAAAGACCTAAGAATGCCCTAATTGGCCTCTTTTCACACTACAAAGCAGTTAAACAATAGCCCAAAGGAGTCCTATAAAAAGCCATGGGTGCACCTCATTTTTTTGAAGGAATTCAAAGTAATGTTATGCTGCCTCTATTGTCTTGAGGACTCCATCCTTGTCAGGAGCATATTGGCACCATTGCATTGGACAATCCATCTCACCCATTGAGTGGATTTGTAAAGAGTTCTTTCATCATTTTCCATTTTTCTTTGTTGTAAGAAGAGCTAGCTAGTGGGGTTCCAAGAGCCCTCCCTTGGAGGAAGAAGGGACTCATAGTCCCCTTTCTTCTTGGTGCTTTGTTTCACTAATAGATCAGCCTCAACATTGGTGACATGGGTCTTATGGTTTCTTTTGTTTCTATGTCCCTATGCTCATGAATTTAGTTGTTATTGCATTTCTTAGTTTAATTCTTAATTGTAGTCTTTTATTTTCTTTCCCTAACTCTTTTCCTTGCAGTTGTCCTGCTCAGTAGACCCAACTGAGCTTGCAAGCACCTCTATTTTGCTCACCAAGGTGACAAAAGAGGTGCAACAAATATCATGGCTAATAAAGAAACCATCATCAATATCCTTATCTACAACCGAGTTAGAGTATATTGCAGCAACAAAATGTTGTACGCATGTTCTATGGATGAAACAAACTCTGATAGATATATAGGTTGAGTATGATGAGCCCATTCTAGTCTATTGTGATAATACAAGCACCATCATTATCTCAAAGAACAAGATGATTCACTCCAAGACGAAGAAAATTCCAATCAAGTATCACTTTCTACAAGAACAGGTTACAGAGAAGAATATCATAGTTGAATATGTGGGAACAAAAGAACAAGTGGCAGACATCTTTACAAAACCACTTCTAAGAGAATCCTTTAAGTATCTTCGCCAGAGACTCAAAGTAATTTCTACTCCAAAATGAATTCTTTTGAATTCTTATCTTATATGTCTTAGATCTACACAAGGAAGCACCATAAAGAGGACGGTTCAAGTTGGGAGATCAATTTTAGGAAGAGTTCAGTCAGGGGGAGTATCCCCAAAGATAGTTCAGTTAGGGGGATCGACCCATATGGTAAGATACCTTTTCCATTGATGACAAAGGGGGAGAGATTTATCAGATGCAAAGGTAAATGCTTGGAGAAAGAGAAAAGATGCATGGTTTGAGGGGGAGAGATGGTCACAGGGGGAGTATGAGTGATATGAATTTAGTATTTCATCAGAGTGTTTCCATCAATTCCAAAGGGGGATATTGTTGATTGTTTGGGTTGGTTGTCATTGATTTCAACCCTTGAAGAAAGTCTAGTAGAAAATTCTAGTAGCACAAAGATTAATTTGGGTAATGGACCCAAGGTTGTTTTATGGATAATGGTATGATTTTTGATATATTTGCAGCTAATACTATTCCATATGGATAGTACATGTCATTCCATTTCCAGTGGTATGTGGAACGCCAATCCTCACGGTTAAAGAGTTATGGCCATGTGAAGTTGGAGAAAGGTTTCGGTAATGGACCCAAGTTTGTTTGATGGATAATGGTATGATTTTTGATATATTTTCAGGTAAGAATATTCTATATGGATATTACATTTCATTCCATTTCTGGTGGTATGTGGAACATCACATAGTTCCTCACGGTTAGAGAGTTATGGCCATGTGAAGTTGGAGAACCCTCATGAGTCATCTAGAAGCCCCAAAAGGTCAAAGTAGTCAAAGTGGTTTAAGATATTTTAGAACATCGATAATAAAGTGAAGTGATGAGTGTACTATAAGTCAAAGTNGGTTAGAAGTGGGTTAGCCATAAAATAAGGAAAGTGTTTTAAGATTGTTAGAAGGTAACCCCTTGAGGTAAAGTGAAATGATGAGTGTACTATAAGTAAAAGTGGATGCAAAAAAAATTATTTAAATAATAAATTTAATCGATAAATTACTAAGTGGACAAGTGGTTAGAAGTGGTTTAACCCTAAAATAAGGAAAGTGGGTTAAGATGGTTAAAAGGTAACCCCTTGAGGAAGCTACATGAAAGTATAAATAAGAGGCAAGGCTCTCTCATTTTAATCACACTTGAGCATATTGAATATATACAAGTGACGGAGTTAACCAAATAATATCTAAGACGAATTTCAGACAGAATGTGAAGTAAAGAAGGGCGAAATTCAAGGGAGGATAAATTCTTTTGATGTTGCTTTCTAAGGTATGTTATTTACAGGTCATCGCACCATTTTCATAATAACATTTTTTCTAGAATGATTCAGGCCGTTAAATTGGGAGGCCATTGAGGAAACATATCCAATTAGCTTTGATAAAAGTTTCATCTTGTGGGTCATTATATTTTTGGATTTACACTCCGTGGAAAATAGGGTTTGTGGCTAGTCCTGAAACTAGTCTAAAACAGATGTTTCGGGTAAAAACATCATAATTTCTTCATAACAGATCCAAATTCAGTAAGAAAAAATGCATTGGTAACATTTTTTCTAGAATGATTCAGGCCATGAAATTGGGAGGCCATTGGGGAAACATATCCAAGTAGCTTTGATAAAAATTTCATCTTGTGGGTCGTTGTATTTTTGGAGTTACACTCCGTGGAAAATAGGGTTTGTGGCTAGTCCTGAAACTAGTCTAAAATAGGTGTTTCGGGTAAAAATGTCATAATTTCTTCACAACAGATCCAAATTTAGTAAGTAAAAATGCATTGGTTAGTGTACCATCTTTAGTATTATGTGTACAATTTTCAGATCCATATAACAAATATTTCATGCGGGGCATGCTCTACAAGGTCACTCTCTAGAATAAGCCATAATTCAATAAGGTATGCCATTTTTGCAATAACTCCTTTTCTAAGAGGTTCTAAGTAGTGAAATATGGAGGAATTGCATAAAATAAACCGAAGAACATTGTGTACCATTTTTATATCTTTATTCATTACATGTACATAGTTATTATTATTGCTAGTTAGGGTTGTTGACTAATCCAAAATTACTCATGTGAAACTAAAGTAAAGTTTGATGAAAATGCTAGTATCTTATTGTTAAAGTTAAGGAAGGTTTGTAGGCATGTGATCATATACACTAGGTCTGTTATAGAGTTACAATTTAGATTTAGATGATGAAATTGATGAGGGATTTTGGTTGAGGTACATCTTGGGTACATGGTTGAGACAAGTAGTTGATGAGTTGGCACATACATGAGGTGTATAGTTGATGATGTTGGTACATCTTGATGAGTCATAGTTTATTTTTATTTGATGCATGATTGGTACATATATGGTGCATGGTTGATGCACTCGTTGATGGTACAGGTTGAGGTACATGTTGGTGCATGGTTGATGCACTTGTTTATGGTATAGGTTGATTACAAGTTGTTTGGAAAGGTTACTGTGACAGGTTATTTCTATAGGTTTGGTGCATGGTTGATGAATTTGTTTATGGTACAGGTTGAGGGACATGTTGATGAATGGTACATGTTGGCACATGTTATCAGTACAGGTTGTTACATGTTGATTACAGGTTGATGGTACATGTTTAGAGAAGTATATCTCACAGTGATAGTGTGACAGTGGTTCCATCATCTCACTTCTACGTTAGGGTGGTTGGATGGGGAAAGGACAAGTGGCTGTAGCCAGAGAACGTAGGAGTTTGTAGCCTCCTTATGGTTGTAGCCAAAGAATTGGCGAGTTGGATCTTCCTTCAGGTTGTATCATGAGAAACTAGGGGGTTGGAGCCTCCTTTTGGTTGTAGCCAGAGGATTGGGGAGTTGGAGCATCCCTTGGGTTGTAGCCTAAGAAACTAGGGAGTTGGAGCCTCCTTCCAGTTGTAGCTGGAAAACAAAGGAAGTTGGTTTATCCAATGAATGTAATTATTAAAGACATATAAGAAAAAGAATTACGTGGTTTTCTCCTACTTTGGGTTTCCACATAAAACACTGGTGTACCGTGTATGTGTATGATTGCTCATTTGTTCATTGTTTATTTACTTTGCAACTATTGGATGATAATGCTACATTGATATAACACTTGCATTTTGTGGTTAAAAAGGATTGAATTTCTCTATTACTGATTCACCCCCCTCTCAGTAATCCAACAAAAGGCATCTCTAGTTTTGAGCTTGGAAGAATTCTCAGGAAGTAAGGATTTGACACTGGAATAGATAGTTGATTGAGGGCTCAAGGGATATTAGTTGTATATACTGAGGGGATTGTTTGGATGGAGAATCATACTCCACATTGTTGTTGTGGTTAATTGGATCAATATTGGAAGAAAAATGATTCAAAGTTCTTCTAGTTGCAAGTAAGTCAAGATTGTCAGTTCTCAGGTAAGTTGCTCACAATATCAAGTGAATTATGCAATTAGTATTCCTTTTCTTTATCAGTTTTTGGTTATTAAATTGGTGTTTTATATCCACTTTATTTGTTTTTGGTATTAGAGATTTAACAGTTAAATAATCCTTTACAAAATGATACAAGGTTGAAATGGCTACTCCGCTCACACTCTACAGGAAAAATTCATAAATGATGGAATGGAAGAATGGAATGATTTTCCAGTAAAACCCAACATTATATTTACATGTTCCTATCTTGACACATGGCACTCAAGGAACTACCTTTTCCTCCACTTGGTAATTTGTCCCACCACTTAGGAACTTAGGATAACATAATAACATAAAGACTTATGAATTAAGGAATATATTATTTTATTCCCTTAGCTTAAGCCCCTCTTGAATTAGCCCCTTTTCTCAAGTGATATCCCCATTTAGCTATTTTGGATTCCTAAACCCCCATACTATTTCATCTAACTTGGTCTACAATAGTGATGTATTTTATTAATATACCTGAGTGTGATTACAAGTTAAAATGCCAGTCTCACTAGCCTTATATCACACAAGAACTCCAACCCAAAAAATATATACACAAGCACTGTGACCCAAAACATATATACATAGGCACTCTAGCCCAAAACAATACTAGCTCAGCAGCCTATAAAACATATGTACAATTGCAACCTAGTGTTCAACTTGAGGGTATTACATTCCCCTCCCCTTATTTATACATTGTCCTCAGTGCATTCTATACACATGTACATTCAAAATTATTCAAAAAGATCCAAAAATATGTGGGTACTCCTCCCACATGGCATCACCATGATCCCATAGAATTAAAGGGTCCGGGGAGCTAAGAAATAGAAGTAAAGAGGTTGAAATGTGGCGCAATAACTAAATTTTCAATATTTTCTCCCAAAACTCTAATAGTATTCCCAATTTCATCAACTCCAAGAAAATAAGTTGCAATATCTTCATCTTCCTTCATTACCATATGTTCAAATTTTCCTTTGTAAGTTTGAATATTAGCCCCTTTGACTTTAGCATCTCCTTCATAAAAATTCTTGATCTTATCCCAGATTTCCTTTGCAAAGACATAATGCATAACCTTAACAAATTTTGACCCTGTTAGACCACTTAGAATGGAATTTATAACCTTTGAATTGTATTCACTAAGATTTTTCCCAGTATTATCAGTTGGGGGAGAATATGGTGCAGTGTATCCATTTACTATAGCTTGCCAAACATCAAATCCTTGTTCCTGCAAAAATGCTCTCATTTTTGTGCTCCAAAGGACATAATTTACATAATTTTTCCCATAAAACAATGGTGTTCCATTTTTTGTAAATTCTCCTTAATTATCCATGATTTTCCTTCCAGTGGTTAGATTTTTCCTAAAAGAATCTGCTCTTATTCCAATACTTAGAATATTCAAGAATACTGAGAGGGGGGGTGAATCGGTATAGATTTATTTAAAAACATTTAACCTTCAAGAACTTTATAAACATTAACCATTAATAATTTCATTCATCATCACATAAAATCATACACATTTCACACATATTTTTATGTGGAAACGTAACTCGAAAAAAACCACATAAACTTTTCTTAAGTAGTTTCGAGATTTTACAAGCACCAACTTGAAGGAAGCACCCACTCCCTAATTTTTCCAGCACCAACTAGAAGGATACTTCAATCCCCTTGTAATATTTTAAATAATGATATAGAATCAAATCAACCTTCAAATACAATACCAAAATCAATTCTTAAATCTGCATACAAAAATGCTCAGAAATGTATGTCAAATCTCCAAACTTGTAAGATTCACCACAAGATCAATTTTTTGTTTCTGATTCTGAAACTTCGACCTACAATATCAGGATTTTTCCTCCTTATAATGCAACAAGTGGAATTAAATTTGGACCTACTAATATTCATGCATAACCATTTTATCTCAAACACCTGTTTGGGACCAGTTTCTGGATTAATCACAAACCCTAACTTCCAACAAGTATAAATTTGTACCTGTAATGAATCAAAGTCTGAAACTTGTACCCAGTATTCTTCAATGCTTTCTCTTAAAGTAATTCAAGTTTTACTCCTTGAATCATCCCCCCAAAAAATTATAGTGAAAATGGAAAGATGACTCATTTTGAAGAAGAAAACCCTAGTTTTAAGAACCTCAACTTCCATTGAATATAACTCCAAACTTGTAATGAGTTAAGACCTGAAATTTGTACCCATGATTCTTTGCTATCTCTTCTAAAACACCTCCAAGTTTTTATATCTGAATCTTTCTATAAAAAAATTATATTTAAAACTCCAAGATGACCTTCAAATAAAACCCTAGAACAAATCCTCACAAGACTTCATCTTCCCTTGGAATTTCTCCCTACTTCACTTCATTTTCCCTTGGAAATTCACTCATATTACTTGGATAGTTCGAATTGTTTTGATACAAATAAAAAATGAGGATTCTCTTATTTATATGAGTCTTCTACACATGAGGGGGTGCGACCAAGGGTCACAACTTTTGGGTCACACCTATTCCTTAAGGATGGCCAACCTTAGAGGTTTCTTTACTTTACTTTATGGGATTCTTCGCTTGGATTTAGAGAATTCTTCACTTGGCTTTAGGGGATTCTTGTCTTGGATTTAGCGTATTATTCACTTGACTTTAGGGGATTATTCACTTGGTTTTAGGGCTTCTTCAAGGCTCTTTCAAGGATACATTTGTGTACAAATCAAAGTGGTCATGTGGGAACAACCACATGTTATCTCATCATGTGAGGGACATGCTTAAAATCTATGCCATAAGGGGACCAATTTTGAGTTATATACACTTATGTCAAGGCTCCTTCAAGGCTCTCCAAGGCTTCTTCAAGTGGACACATCATCATCACTTTTAGGGGCTTCTAGTATTTTCTTTATGACTTCTTCTAAGATTGACATCAATGACAACCAATTTTCCAATAGCTACAATGTGACCCCATATATCAAATGTTGACGCCCTTCTTCAATTCTATATTTCATTTCTTATTTTACCTCATTGGTATTTAGGAATTCCTCAAACTTCTTGCAAATTTTATCTTCAATTTTGTTGGTAGATTCTTCATCCAACATCCTTCTTTCTTATTGATTTTGATAATTATTATTTCTTGTTTCAATATCTTAACCCCATCCAATATTTTTTTATTATGATTTCATAATATACATATCTCTTCCTCTATATTTTTCAAATATTCCCTTGAATCTTCATTTTCCCACTTTTCTTTGCTACTATTTTATTTCTTTAAGTTCTTAACATCCTTAATGAGTGATTGGTTAAGGGATATTATATTATATAGATCATCACCCTTCTTCTTAATCTCTTCCTTTTTTTCTTTCAATTCATCTCTAATTCTATACAGTTCCTCCACTTTTGAGTCCTTGATCCATTTGTTTGAGAATAATTCTTCAAATGGTTCCCATGTGGTGCTTCGTCAAATATATTTATCAAAGCTATACCACCACTTACAATCTTCACCATTCAAATAAATAACTTCCCCAGAAGGAGTCTTCCAATGTTTACTTATGATCCTCAACCATTCCTTGGGATTGATTTCATCTTTATCTTCATCCCCACTAAATCTAGGTATTTCCATTAATTCTTAATTGAGGTATAAACCACACTTCAACTTGCGACCTCAATATATTAGGAATAATGATATCAAATAGTTATAATCCTTATTACAATATATTATTCTATGGTTTATATTTACAGTGGATTTTGAATCAACTCAATCGAACATTGCAATCAAAAGTTATGATAGTTTTAAGTGAACATACCTTTGAAACCCTGATTTTGAGTCTGTCCTTCTATTCAACCTCCCTTCTGATGTATTTTTGAAATTGCAACCCCTGTTAGTCTAAAATTTCGACTTGTAGTACTATGAAATTTCTTCTCTACAATTCCATAGGTCTAACCAAAATTAGGTGTGCCAAATGAAATTTATTGTAACTTTCCGAAACCTTATTGAATTTTTTCCTAGTCTGGAGAGTAAACGTTTACAGAATGCCCCACATCCAATATTTAATTCTAGATTCTAAAATTATCACCCAAAATAATAGGGATTGTCCTCTTTCAAATTAAATTGGTCTGATGTAATTTGGATCCTCTATGAATAACATATGATTTTGTTACCCAGAACACCTATTTGAGACTAGTTATAGGACTAGCCACAAATCCTATCTTCCACAAAGTGTATATCTGAAAGTACAATGACCTAGAAGCTTAAATTATTAAAATAAATACTATATATTTTCCTCTTTACAATTAAATAGGTATCACTATATTTGGATTCTCTTTGAAAAAGATATGTTGTTTTTACACAAAACACTTGTTTGAGACTAGTTACAAAACTAGTCAAAAACCCTATCTTCCACAAGGTGTATCTCTAAAATTACAATGACCCAGAAGCTGAAATTATTACCACGGGTACCTTGATATGTTTTATAAACACCATCGGAGTTTATCTTTATAAAGTGTCCCAAAAAACACTTTATAGAGAGAATTCCAAGATGACTTGCTTGAGGAAGAAAAACCCTAGGATGGATGATGTGAAACCAAATGTAATGATCCAAATGCTTAAAAGTATCATAACAGAAAAAAATTACACACCATGTACAGAATGTGAGCATGGAGCACAACTCCAAGATACATAATTTACACAATAACTCCTTAAAAAATATAAGAACCTCCTCCACATAACCAAATACATTTATACATCACAATTCACATGTCCACAATAATGAATACATGATATCTATATATACATGTTTACACCTACACATGAGGCCTCTTTATTTTTAGGAAGACCCTATTACATATATATTTACATAATAAATGTACATTTTCCCCCATATATTCCCCCCATTGGACTCATATCATATACATTTAACCATATATATGCCTCCATTGGGTCATAACAAGGGGACAACTAAAGGAGGATGAAACTATGCACCAACTCAACAAGGAGATGGTAATTGTGAATCATGAAACTGAACCAACAAGTAAAAGTTTGGATTATGCTACTAATTTCTATGTTCATTATTAATTTTAATGTTTTCCAAGATTATAACAATATTAGGCATATATTATAGAATATATAGCATCAAGGAGCACTACATAGTTTTGTATAAGGGCACAACCAATCTCTATTTTGGGTTTCTAGTAGGACATTTTTTGGATTGTGTACATGTTATTTTGAATCTCTGTGGAATTATATAGTGATGTAACTTCCAATGCAACATTTTTGGTAGTTTTTTTATCAATATAATTTACCTAGTTATTGTTATAAAAAAAACAAACATATTGCTAATCAAACCTACACCTTGAGAGATGTGTAATCTCCTCATATGGATCATTTCTTCCCTACCTCAAAACTATAATTAGGAAATGGAAATGATGTTTATATGTTGCATATCACCCTTAGAATCGAATCAAGGTAGATTCAACCACTAGGGGAAGTCTATTGGAACATGAATTTTACATGAGAGTTCATTCATTTTTCATAGTGCATAGGTTCTTTGTTATGCAAAAATTATGTATTCTATTTTGGGTTCATGGATTATTGTGTATGATTTTATGTCTTACACTTTTGTGTTTATAATATTGTACACACATGAGTTAGTATACATGAGTTATAATGCTTCCTTTAATGGTACATATGTTAATGATGTGACATGTGCATCCCCTTTATTGATACATGGTGTTGACTAGTGTTTTGTTTAGTTGTGAAAGTGAGATGAGTCCACTTGGTTAAGAGAGAGTATATATGTAATGCAAATTAGAATTAGGACCATTCCTATTGATTCATGATTCATTCATTAAATTCTTTGAGATATGGTGAGTGCATAATCTAAGAGACTCTTTGCTACTTTTTCCCTCCATGGATAAGGGAGAATTTTTCATGTAGAAATTTTATTATTAACCAATGTTAATAATATGGATTCGTGCATAATAACATCTTATTCTTATCATGTTTTTTATTTTTATCTCTTCATTTTTTTAATGTTATCTAATGGAGAGTCATTTTTACTCTCACTTTTGCATTCCAATACCAACAACTCATTTCGAGCACAAAATGTTTGGATGTGAACTCAGAATTGAGTGATTGATAACTCATTGGAAAGCTTGGAGAGAGGAGATAAATATCCATAAGGTGGTTTGTTAATCCCTAGACAAAACCCCATATAAATCCCTAGATATAAATTTATATTTCTATTTATATATTAGTGTTTTCGTCTAGACCCTTTAATTGTAATTCCACCCTTTGTCTCCTATATATAGTAAGGAGACCTAGTTTTATAATTATCTCGTCTCATTATTGTACATTTGTTCTATTGTAAAAGGAGTTTCCCCCCTCTAAGAGGATTATATTGAATTCTTATACCTACTTCTGAAGGTGTGGATCTTCTTCTCTTTATATTTTCAGGCTATTTTGGTATTTGTTTCCTAACATTTGGTATCAAAGACTAAGATCCTCAGCTTTTACTCATTCAATCAAGACATCTTGTAATTTTATCTATAATTTGTTTCTAGGAAGTTTTAGACAACTAAATTTTGAAGAGATTGAGGAAAAATATCAGAGAATAGGTGGTCCAAATTTCAAGTTTTGTTTGATTGTAATTTTGGATATATAGCCTATGGAAAATAGGGTTTCGGACTAATCTTGAAATCAATTTTAAACAAGGCATATTCGAAATTTCACTATAACAATTTTTCTGGGAAGTTTCAAATAGAAAAAAATTTAGGAGACTCATTATAAATATCATTGTATGTTTGGTCAAAATGTTAGGTTATGTTTTATTATACTTTATTAGATATAGTCTATGGAAGATAGGGTTTGTGACTAATTCTAAAATCAATTTTAAAAGAGTCTTCTTGGAATTTTCTCTATAACTTTTTTCGTTGAAGTTTCAAATTATAAAAAATTTAGAATCCTGAGGAGCCATAGAGATTTATGTGTAAAAATATTTTCATGTTTTGAATCATTATAATTTATGAGATATATCTTTTGGAAGTTAAGGTTTTTGACTAGTCCTGAAATTAGTCTCAAACGAGTCGTTTGGAATTTTTTGTTATAAATTTGTTGTGAAGTTTCAGACTATTAAACTTTTAGGAGTTTAAGAATCCATACCAGAGTACTATAAGAAAAAACTTTATAATCCTAAGAGCTCAAATTTCAGATATACATCGGGACAAATATCAACGATCTAGATAGTCTCCAAATTACGGTTTGAAAGGTACATAAATTATTGGTATAACTTTTGATTGGAAGATATATTTTTGGTGGTTCAAAATTTGTGATAAATAGGAAAAAGAAGAATATTATTATTTTTTCACAAGACTTCAAAGGGTTCTCCAAAAATCACTTCACCATATAAACCTCCAAAGAGCTCAACCATGACTCAAGATGAAACAGGAGATTTTTCACCAAATGAAAAATTTAATCTATCAAAGGATAGATTCTATGAATCAAAGGATATATTCCATGAATCAAAAAATGGACAAAATGATTCCACAATTACAAAATTCCATCTTACATAGCATGGAAACGAAACCTTTTTACCACTACTAGAAGTGTTGTTATCGAATGGTAGAGGCTTACCAAACATGGGTTCCCTAGTTAGAACCTTTATGCCATTTGGTTCCCATGCAGAAGTTATTCCATAGGACCGAAAGTCCCTTATAGTTTTGATATGACTTTGCATTAGAACCTAATATTCTTACTCATAAGCGTTATGATCTTCACCTATGGGACTCCCACCGAGTCTTATTTAAGTTCTTTTTCGACTCTCTCAAAAGTGAAAAGATTTTTGAGTGGACTTGTCTCTTTCACACTCGCTAAATGGATTTTAAAGGATGACTATTTGGTGTAAGTTTAACCCTTTTTCGGACCAACTAGACTAATTTCGAAAAAGTAACACTCTAGTCAACATTGGCTAGAAGATTTCTCCTGGGTATTTTTTTATACTTTTCCAGGCCTAGGGTACTAAATTTATGAAAAAGGACATTCTTTGGAGTTAAGTTGTAATTGCATTACATCCTCATGCTTGAATTATTGAGCCTATTGTCAGTTACCTCTTTCTCATTATAATCCTATTACCTCATCAATTTGCATCACTAATCCAAGCAAAGCCTTGTTTATATCCTTTTCATCTTGACACCTTGTACCATAAGAGGAAACATTCACCCGAGTGTTCATGCCCTGCATGCACTTCCTTGCATTGAGCATAGGTGTGTTCCACTGTTTGGATTTATTTTCTTACTCATGAAATGTGTTTCCTCCCATGTATCATATCATTCATTTTCATATTGAAAAACAAAAAAGACAAGTAGGAAAAGAATATTATCTCATATCAGCAGTAGTTGTGTCACCTTTGAACAGAGAATTTTTTTTCAGTCCACTTGTCATCCAAAGTTTGGATTTATCATGACCTTAGGAAGTTGAGCTCATTACTTAGAGTTTAGTCCTTTGACTAGTTATTCTTCTAGTCCCTATGGAGATTTTGATTGATGTCTCTTGCATCACAAATTTTCATCATCGGGTGTATGTTGTTAGAGTCCTCCATATGCCTCATGATCTTGTTCAAACAAAGTATATAAGCATGTGTCAACCATTTCTCAGAAATCTTGACTTTGCATGTCGGCCATAACCTTAGTGTGTCTCATAGTTACATGAAGTTGTAGTCCTACCATGCACCCTGGTCCTACCTTCATTATAGGTAGGTAACCTTGAACCCAACATTCAATATCTCCTCATTGGTCATTGACTAGGGGGTTTCCCTTGTGTTCAACGAAAATATATCTATTCACACATTGGGATTTGTGTAGTGTCTTGGATATCATTATCCTTATTGGTGGTGTCCTCTCCTTTGTCGGCAATCTTCCTTATTGGATGCTATTCAGAGGGTCTTTTTCGTGCACTACTTACATCTGGTGCATGCGAAAAGACACATAGGGTCATTGGTTCGTGAACATCCTGTTCATCTGATTTCCTGCAAATCATCAAGATATTCATTTGTACCTCATACTGACTGATGAGATATGCCTTAATTCTCTCCTCTCAGTGGGTCTCCTTCCATCGACTTCAGCTCGTCTATTCTGGAAATGAGACCTAGATTCCTATGAGTACCTAGAGGCTTACAGTCATTAGTGGTAGGCTCTCCCACCATTGAATGTTGGGAATACATAAATGTCTCATGATCGATGGATTATTCAAGTGTTCAACCTCAACACCTTTATTCACACTTGTAATAATATACTCGGTGCCTTGATACCTACTTTAATTATTGGTAGGTTGTCTCATGTTTGTTAATGGTTTACCTTAATGACCTATAATCAAATGAAGTCTCATTTTGTTCAACATCAAATCCTCTATTCACATAATGTAGACTTTCACCTTTGGTGGATAGTGTTGAAGACATTCAACTTATAGTAGCAACATTCCTATTTTGTTGTTGTCTTTCATTGGACCAATACCTATATGACTTTAGTGATCATGGGAGATCATATTGTACTCCATTGTATACAGATTTCTTCAAATTGATTTTGAGATTGGTTGTCCACTGGACCTTGTTCATGACTATGACAACCTATGGCATGTGTCTACTTTGTATTTCCTATTCATGGCCATGAACAACTATTTGGTATATTTCCACATGGATCTGTAGTGTAATTCAAATTGGCAGCCATGTGTACAAACTCATTATGGATTGTAATATTCTCATGAGCAACTAGAACATCTAGCTGAGTCTCCATTACTCCACTTATGGGAATTATAATGTATTTTGTCCATCGTATATACTCCTCTGACCTCACACAAGACATTCACAAATTAAAAAATTTGTTGGGTTTCCATGTCACGTCACGAGATCCATGATCCTTGACCTTCCATATACTAGAATCGTTCTGCCTCGGCCCTTCAGTTCCACTTGAAGGATATAAATTTATCCATATCCAAGACATGGAGGAAGAGAATTTAACCTTTGAGAAAAAATATATTCTAGAGAAATTTTCACTTCTCATTGAGTCTACATCCCTTTATCCTTTAAATTCTGAACTCATTGTTCATCCCCCAAATTCTTCCTTGTTTAATGAAGAACCTCATTGTCTTCTTTATATGAGCTTGCCTTTGGTGTAGGATTGAAGTGGTGGAGGCCTAGCTGGAAGGGACTTGTTTTCTCAATTCTGAGACATGTCGGCACATAAGTTTGTCACTTGTATACTTATGTTGATTTTTTTAATAGAAATACTCTTTTCTCGTCCAATTAATATCTTCCAAATATTTGAATTATTATTCCATGGGCGTATTTTTCATGTATGTTAATGGATTATGTTATTTTATATGATAACATTATAAATTATCACCATATGCTTGTGTATCTTGGTTGTTGAGGACAAGTTGTAGGTATAAAGCTTTGACTTGTGTGCTCAATGGTGATCTTCATCGAATATCTAGAAGAGGTAGGCTATTGATCTTGTCTTGTTAGCATTTTCATTTATATAGCATACTTGGGATTAGAGTTTATTTCTACATTCATTTTGTCTATTGTGGTTTACCCCATGCCATAGAGAGATTTTCCTTGTAACAATGAGAGATTCCCTAAAGGTGATATCAAGACACAAGGAGATCATGAAAATGTGGGGGAAATAAATATTGAGTCCTAGAATCATGATTATTCATCACTTCAAGGTCCACATCATCAGGGGTTAAATGGAGCACCAAGGAACTACTTAAGTCCCAATATTGATATGAGGAAATGTGACGGTAAATATCCTATAACATGGATATTCTATATTGAGCAATTCTTTGATCTACACCAAGTTCCAACTTTACAAAAGGTAACTATTGAAGATTTGTATTTAGAACCTGGTCAATTTTTTTACTACCAATGGATTTGTGAATAAAAAAGGGAATCTATTATCTCTTGATCCATTTTTACAAATGAATTGATAACAAATTATGGGGATATTAAATGCAACACATTTTTTAGTCAATTGATTAATCTTCAACAAAAAGTTCCAATTACATAACACATTCAACAATTGCAAAAAAATTGTCTCAGGATAAAGAACATTCAAGAGGATAGATTTTTATATCTCTTTATGGGAACTTTAAAGGATAACATTCAACATGATGTGTGTCTCTTTGAACCTAAATCCCTAGAGTATCTTTTAGTCTAGAAAATAAAATATAAAGAAAAAATATGGCTAGTAGATGAGTGGCCACTAAGAAGTATAGAGAGCACCATGTTCCCTCTCCTAACCTCACTCAACCAACAAGATTGAAACCTTAGAAAATGGATAAAAGAAGGAAAAAGGGACTATGTTTCAATTGTAATATCAAGTATAGTAAGTGGCATAAATGCGGTGAGAAGAAATTATTCAACATAGAATATGAAGAGGAAGAAGATCAAGAATCGAAATAATCACAATATCTAGATCTAGAAGAGACTACTCCAACCATATCTTATCATCCATTTTATAGAATCGGTACTCGACAAACCCTCATGATAGAATGATATATCAAAAACAAAAAGATAGATTGATTTTGGTAGTACCCATAACTTCATCAATTACAAATTAGAAAAACTTCTCAATTTCTTCGTATTTGTAGCACCAAAGTTTCAAGTAATGATTGCAAATGAACATACCATAAATTTTTCAGGGAAGTTCAATAGTATTTATATCAATAGGGGGGAGTATTTATTGGATATTCCCAAGATAGCAATCCAAATGGGTGGTGTTGATGTTGTGTTAGGGGTCCAATGGTTACAATCATTGGGAGTAGTGGCCCTTAATTTCAAGATCTTTTCATGATATTTTCCTCAGAAGGAAAGGAAATTTATCTCAAAGGTATCCAAGCGAAACCCTCTAAAGTGATCATTTCTAACAACATGAAAAAATTACTCAAAAGGGGACAGAATGGTGTAATTTCACAATTGTTCTCACTAGATGTCCGAACATCTATATCCTCTTCTCTAGTGGATCTCAAAAAATTTAACAACAATCATTCCAAGGTATTTGGAGAGATGCCTAAGGGTATTCCACCATATTTAGATCATGATCATGCTATTCATTTGTAACCAATAAGTGTACTACCTAACAGTAGGCTTTACAAGTACTCATATGCATAAAAGAGTGAGACTAAGCATATGATTCAAGAAATTTTAGAGGTCAGTGATAGAATATAGAAGATTGTGCTCATTTTACCATTGATGATACCCTCGTCACCCAACCATAGGCTGAAGCCACCCTCCGAGCACCTTAACCTTGACTGAGAATTACTCCAGAAGTAAACCCTAGGCTAGATAGCCAAACAAGGTGTAGCGCATCTTCCTCCAAGGATAGTGCACCAACAATAGCTGATCAGATAGTCCAAACCCTAGCCAAGAGATAGTCCAAGCCAACACTAAAACTGGTTGTTGTAGCAGCTGCACCTGCAGCTCTCCTCCACACATGCACACCAGTTGCTCTCTACAATTCTGAGATGTGTCAAATGAGAACTGGCACCCTGTATTTATAGTGGTTCTGCCAGATTTGTTGGGGCCAACTTCTCCTTCTAGGTACATGTCTATTCAGTATATTATTATTATTTATGGCCGACTTCTTCTCTTCGAGGCTAATAACCTAATATAAATTATCTTCTTGAGCGGACAAGACTTCTAGGGTTATTAACCAATTCATTAGGGTTTTCTCTTACTTTTCGGAGTCTTCTATTCTCTTCATGTTTACATGTGGAGGTAAATACCTCTCGTAGCTACCATAATATTAACACTCCCTCCTAGCTAGGGAGGTATTATAGGTAATGGTCTTGAGCACAAAAACATACCATTTACCTGGTAGCATCAACATAGTCGTTTAGACTATCTCATGACTAGATCATGAGCATCACCAT
>JASDQU010101825.1:437743-454995 GCA_032191745.1 Picea mariana
AGAAACCTACACAGAAACAATGTTATGATATAAACTGAATCATCTGGGCCAATCTTTCACTCACATCTGTGAGCTCTGAAAGAATATCTTCCTCAGAGTAGAATAATGAGATATCTGGACTATTCTTCTCAAGCAAGGAAGAATAACTATCCTATCTTTTGAACCTGGACCATTCCCCACCCTGGGCCATTCTTCCTACACTAATCAATGTGCACCCTCGAGAGAATGCATAAACCCTAAGGAACGTCTATCCCTGATTGTTGAGCCTGGACCATTCCCCATCCTGGGCCATTCCTCCTACACTAATCAAAGTGCACACTAGAGAGAATGTATAAACCCTAAGGAATGACTGTCTGGACCATTTCCTCTGTTAACCACAAGAGGAAAAGACTGTCCTGCATCAACCTCCAAAACAGACCATTCTTCATGTTAACCACAATGAGAAATCATTGTCCGGCGAGGTGGGCCAGTCTTCTTGAGTAACCCTCAAGAAGAGAGGCTACCCTAGACCACTCCCCATGTTAACCACAATGGGAAGTCATTGTCTATGATACATCAACAATCAGACTACTTCCCATGTTAACCACAATGGGAAGTGATTGTCCGTCAGAAATATCAATCCACTTTCTGAACAGAAAAGCATCTGTCCAAGATGGACTATTTTTCAAATTTAAAAATGAATGTCTTCAATAATATTTTCAGTGCTCCCTCCTAACTTGGAGAGTCATTTCTTTCTTTTTCAATAAGAAGGAAGTTGTTTCCATGATCTCCAGCTTGAGTACGCAAACTCTTTCATCTTGGATAGAAGCTTTACCAAAATGTCTGCTTATTTGCTCATCTGTGGAGATATGTATTGGAGAATCATTTTCTCCTTTCTATACTTCATCATGGATAATGTAATGCTTAATTTCAAATGTACTTTAGCTTGGAACATTGTGAAGGCTTCATGTAGATCTGAACAATAGAGTATATCATAGTTGGAAAAACTGGAACATATTCATGTGGCACTTCTTCTGTCATCATGAGATCTGATCTACTGAGTAGTCATCTTGATGTTATAGGAAATCTTCACCATGCTTCTGTTGTGCACTGGAGGTTCTCCACCAAGTTATCTTCTTCTATCTGCATACAAGAGTCTCTGCCTCAAAGTCTTGAGATTTCTCTTCATATGCTCTTTATTCAATTTCTCTAGAGAACAATCTTTGTATTCATCTGATGTAGAACTCCAACTCATGGATGTTGTGGATGATATAATGACTCATGTGGAGATAAGTCTGGTTTACTGGAACAAGTAATCATCATAGTATTCTCCCTCCATCTGGGAGAACCTCTAGTTCTAGATATTCATAATTCTATCATTCATAAGTCTTCCATACACTATTCTTCATCATGAATTTCAGTCCCTCTGCTTGATTTCTTTTATTGAGTTTATATCAGGCTGACAATATTATGATTCTTGATACAATGACTGGTTGTTATAGCTTTTCTTTCTTTCTTGGAATCTTCATGTTCTTCCTCGTGTTTAGCTCTTGGGACCATGGAGTAGGTTCCATTCCCTAAAGACTCCATTTCTTTCTTTTATTATAGGATCACGCATGTGGATGGACAACCAGGAATACTTAGAGGCGGTTCTTCAAAGAAGACTTCTTCTGCGGTTGAACTGAACACATACTATCTTTTATGGCTACTACCATGGATATATGCTTCACCATTTTCAATGGATCATAGGATTAGCTCCCTCCTAACCCTTGCTTCATGTAAGAGTGAATATAATTGGCTCCCTCCATCTAATAGAGTCCATGCTTCCATCTGCATCCTTATTGTCTTCTGCAAAACGTCATAAGTCTTTTTCCAATTTCCTCTTGATTGTTGACTTCTTTCTATCTTTTCTTCTTCTAGGTCTCTTCATGATTGATTCGGCTTAACTTGCAATAGATTCCACATGATTTGTATTCCATTCCTTCATGTGTATTATCTAATGATATCTATTTTCATCTTGTTTTTCTTCCATAGCTATAGCTCTTCTTGGAACACATTATCTTTCAAGAGATAGATATACAAGATATGTATAGAGATTATGCAAACAAAATATGTACAAGAAGTAAGAAGAGTTTTGTTACCTTTAGAAGAAGAAGTCTCTTCCATCCTACTTAGTCTTCTTTGTAGGTTCCTTTTCTTCGGAAATTGATTCTTCGTGTTTCTCCTTCCTTTTCTTTAGCTCGGGACAATGAATCTTGTAGTGACCATACTTTCAACAGTTGAAGCATTGTACTTTTGAAATGTCTTTCTCTTGATTTGGATTCCTCCTTGAACCAAACTTCCTTTTGTTCCTGAAGTTATTGAATCTTGCTATGAAGGCTTGATCATCATACTTCTTTTGGGGTTTCTCTTTTGCATTGATCCTTGATTCTTCTTGAGCACAACAAGTCCAAAGTTCTTCAAATTTCGGATACTCCTTCCTTGTGTTCTTGCTTGCGGAAAATGCATCCCATGTCTTGGGAAGACCATTGAGTATTATGTTCACCAATTCCTTCTCTGAAGTGATCTCTTCAATAGCTTGTAGTTGATCTCTTAATTGGGAGATCCTTACAAAGTATGATGTTATGTTGTCATCATCATTCATCTTCATGTCACAGAGCTCATTCTTCAGATGCATAACTTGTCCAATGTTTCTGACTGAGAAGAGATTTGTTAGGGCATCGTACATCTTCTTCAATGAGTCAAGATGGGATATGTAGGGTATCAAGTGGTATTTTATAGAAACCACTATGCTACTCATGGCATTGATGTCAACATCATTGAACTTCTCCATAGCTACAACATTATACGGTTCCATCTCTTTTCCTTCTTCAAACTCCGGTTTCACGATATTTCCTTTCACGATATCCAACACTTTATTCTTGGCAAGGATGAGATCAATCCTTGTATTCCATGCTCTGAAGTTAGAGGCTCCATCTAACTTGTTCTTAGACTTCATAGAGTTAGTCATGGTTGATTGACTTGGTCAAACCCTAGATTTGACCAAATATTAAAACTTCATGTCTTGGCTTTCTGAGAGTGTCAGGAGATGCGCTAGGCTAGAGCGCACTGATATATCTGGAGATTAGGTCAATCCATTCACTTAAGGTGCCTCAATAAGAGGATTAGGGTTTCTGCAACTGCTCCTGCTAGTAACCCTAGTGGCAGTGTCTTGGAAGCTTCTTCTGCTAGTAACCCTAGCGGTAGTTCCTCATCGAGCTCAATATCCTAGTGGTTATGTTTCCTTCCAATGTTTAGACTGGATGAAGGAGGTGTGGTCCCATAACCTATTATAATATAGAATATTGTGCTCGTTTTACCATTGATGATACCCTCATCACCCAACCATAGGCTGAAGCCACCCTTCGAGCACCTTAACCTTGACTGAGAATTACTCTGGAAGCAAACCCTAGGCTAGATAGACAAACAAGGTGTAGCACATCTTCCTCCAAGGATAGCACACCAACAATAGTTGATCAGATAGTCCAAACCCTAGCCAATATATAGTCCAAGCCAACACTGAAACTGGTTTCTATAGTAGTTCCACATACAGCTCTCCTCCACACGTGCGTACCAAACTGGGAACTGCAGTGTGCACCAGTTGCTCTCTGCAATTTTGAGATGTGTTAAATGAGAATCGGCACCCTGTATTTATAGTGGTTCTGCCAGATTTGCTGGGGTCGACTTCTCCTTCTGGGTACATGTATTTTCAGTATATTATTATTATTTCTGGTCGACTTCTTCTCTTGGAGGCTAATAACCTAATATAAATTATCTTCTTGAGCTGAAAATACTTCTAGGGTTATTAGCCAATTCATTAGGGTTTTCTCTTGCTTTCCGGAGTCTTCTATTCTCGTCAGGTTTACACGTGGAGGTAAATACCTTCCGCAACTACCATAATATTAACAGTCGGCATAATTAAACCTAGAAAAAGTGATTTCTCTTCACCAGTGGTGATGGTTACGAAACAAATATGGTTCATGGTGTATGTGTCCAGATTATAGACAACTCAACAAAATTACCATCAAAGATAAGTTTCCTATTCCTTTCATTGATGAATTATTATATGAATTGCAAGGAGAAAGTTTCTTTAATAAGTTGTATCTTCATTTGAGAGATCATCAAACCATAATAGGGAAAGAAGACATTATCAAAATAGTTTTTATAACACATGAAGGTCATTATGAGTTTTTGGTTATTCCATTTGGCCTTACTAATGCACCGTCAACATTTCAAATATTGATGAATTATATTTTCAAACCCTTCCTTACAAAAATTGTGTTGGTTATTTTGATGATATACTAATCTATAGAAAATATTGGGAAGAACATGTACAACATGTTGACAAGGTATTAAAACTATTGGAAGAGAAACAACTATATGAAAAGCCATCCAAGTGTGCCTTTGGGGTTCAAGAAGTGAAATATTTGGGTCGTATTGTATCTCATGAAGGTTTCAAAGTCGACCCTAAAAAAATCAAAGATATGATGGAATGGAAAATTCCCTAAAGCTTAAATAATATTAGAGGATTCTTAGGATTGACAGGATATTACCACAATTTTGTTAAAATAATGGTCAAATAGAAACACTTTTATCAACATTATTAAAGAAGGATGCATTTTTTTGGACTCTAGAAGCAACCAAATACTTTGAAAAACTTAAGGAGGCTATCTGTAAGACTCAGGTCCTAGCCACACTTGACTTCATGAAAACCTTTATTGTGGAGTGTGATGCCTCATGCAACAACATTGGTGTAGTATCAATGCAAGAAAGAAGGTCCCTTGCCTTTCAAAGAAACCAAATGAAAGGAAATAACTTACTCAAACCCATTTAGGAAAAATAAATGTTGGGCATACTACATGTAGTTAAGAAATGGAACCCTTACCTAATAGGAAGACACTTCAAAGTAAAAACAAATCATGATAATTTGAAGTACTACTTGGAACAGCGATTATCTTCATAAGAGCAACAAAAATGGGTTACAAAGATGTTATTTTATGACTTTTAAATTATCTACAAAAAAGGAAAACATAATATGGTATCATAAGCACTTTCAATGAAGAAGAACATAGGGTTTACTATGTGTTATTTCCATTCCACAATATGATTGGGTGGAAGAAGCAATATGAGAAGGTATGAAAGATCATTCAACAAATACAAAATGACCCTAGTGAATAAGGTAAATTTGTGTGGAAAAATAATTTGTTTTGGTATATAGATCATTTATGTCTATGCCATAATTCCTAACTCAAATAGAAAGTCCTTTTGGAATTGCACACTTCTAATATAGGAGGACATTCGAGCTTCTTGAAAATTTACCATGGGATCAAGAAGAATATTTCTAGGAAGGTCTTAAAAATGATGTTCAAAATTTTGTGGTTGAATTTGTGGTCTACCAACATAATAATGGAGAGCCAATCAAGAACCCGAATATCCTACACCCATTATTTATACTAAGTCAACATTGGGAAGAGGTTTCAATGAATTTTATTATAGTTTTACCCAAATCTAAAGGTAATAATTTCATCATGGTAGTAATGGACTGACTAAAAAAGTATGCTCATTATTTCTCTCTTTATCATCCTTTTAAAGAAATTACATTAGCCATAACATTCATGGAAATAGTTCAAAATCTACATGGAATCCCCAAGATTATTGTAAGTGACAAAGATCCAATTTTCAATAGAAATTTCTGTACTGAATTATTTTCATTTTTGGGTACTCAATTTGCTCACAACTTATCTTACCATCCTCAAGCCAATGGGAAAATTGATATGGTGAATAAATTTCTATAAGGATACACTTTTTGATTTCCATATAATAAATAGACACAATGGGTCAAGTGGTTTCCCTTGGTAGAATGGTGGTACAACACACCCTTCCATACTTCATAAAAAATTTCCCCATTTATGGCACTTTATGGATATCATCCTCCATCCATATCATTACCCTTGAAAGGTAATGCAAAGCATCAAGTAGTGGAGGACCACATAAGGAACCAACGAGAGGTTTTGAAACTATTGAAGGACAACTTGGTTATAACATAAATTAGGATGAAAATTTGAAGATAAACATCTAAGTGAAAGGGAATTTGAAGTGGTTAGTAGGTAACTTTGAGACTAGAACCAAATGTCTCTCTAGAAACAAAAGAAGGACAATAAATTAGCACCCAAGTATTATGGTCCATATAAGGTGTTGGCAGAGGATTGGAAGTATGGCTTACAAGTTGGGTTTGCCTCCATCTTCACCTGCACATCCAGTATTCCACATTTCTTTCTTAAATAAGGTAATAGGTGACAATATCCTAGTTCTAACTATTTTTCCATATATTAATGAAGAAGGGAAAATCATACTAGAACCAAAAACAATCCTTGAAACAAGGATTAAGTAGCTACAAATTTGATCAATTAACGAGTACCTCATCAAGTGGAAGAACTTATCAATGGAAGAGGTGTCATGGGAAGATGAGTTATTCATGCAAAAACACCTTCAGTTAGTCAAGTGTTTAGGAAAACACTTGTTTGAAGAGGAGCAACATGTTAATCCCTAGAAAAATCCCCATGTAAATCTATATATAGTGAGTTATATTTCTATTTTTATATTAGTGTTGTCGGCTAGACCCTTTGATTGTAAATGTAACACACACAGACACTAAGGAGACCTAGTTGTAGAATTATCTAATATCATTATTATACATTTTTTCTATTGTAAAAGGAGGTTTCCCCCTCGAAGAGGCTTATATTTCATTCTTATATATACTTATCAAGGCATGGATCTTATTCTCTTTATATTTTCACGCTATTTTGGTATTTGTTTCCTAACATGGTTTGAATTTTGTTCAAATAATTTTGGGCCCAAACACCTACAAGAAGGCATGAAAATTTCCTAGAAAGTATCCTCTACTATTGATGGAGTATAATCTCCCAACAAAATAGACCAACTTTGTATTGACACTACTTGGTTTGTGGTTAAAGTGCCGCAATATAAATCGATGCATGAACTTATAAGTTTTAATGAACACACCAATACATTTTTTGAAAATGAGAATTACAAAATTTTGATATAATAAGTATACACCAATCATAATGTTTCTAGATCCTAATTTATTACATGTAAGAAAATTCTCTCTCAACAAAATCATTTCTCTAAGGGTCCTACTAATGTGGGCAGTATCTACTCAAATATAATGAATATTTATAAAAAAAGTAAATGTATTCTATTTCTAAACATCATTATTGAAACATATACAAATAGCTTCCCCACAAGTGCACCCAGGTGGAAATTCTTCATATTCCAATTCAAACCTCATAATATTATAATCTCCAAAACCTCAACTATTGGTACCATCAACGTCGGTCAGTATGGGTCCAACTATAATGGATGTGTCATCACTTAGTCATGCACTGATGGAAAATGATGATTGAGTTGTATCTAGTGAAGTAGTTTCTTTGTGTCAAACAATTGTGTTTAAATGATGCCATGGGGTACCTATAATATTCTTAGCCATGAGCATGATTCTCTTCCAGTTGTAGACTAGAAAATAGGTGTCTAGGCATCATGTAAAAATTTCGTTGGTGCACTTGTTAAATCTACCAATAATGAATTCGCATGTCCTTTCAACATTAAAAATCATGTTTGCAATTATTATAGTAGTGTGTTCCCATTGACCATGGTTGATGATGACATTGAGGTTCTACAATAAATTGAAATAAATATCAAAAGGAGTCCCTTATGCATAATAGAAATATAGTAAGAATCCATTCATGATTATTTCATAGTTTTACATCTTTTTAGATAATGAGTGATTGTGAAATGTTTTTAAATATGGAAAAACGCATTACATATTATTCCATTTAGGTGTATTCCCTATGGTTGTAATCATCATGACATATGTCATTTCTCAAATGAGAGCATCATCACTATCATTTTTTACCCATTCAACTATTCAGATCCATAAGAGGAGGAGGGGATTGAAAGGGACAAAAACAAAAAACATCCCTAATGCACCTCGAATGAGAAATCCAATAAAACCATATTACCATTAAAACTCTAATGCACCTTGAATGAACAAACCTCGAATGTTTAAATACTCATGTGAGCATTCTGAGAAGACTACTTACATCGCATACATGTTTTCATTATAAAGGGATAGGGCGGGTTATGTTATCTAGGTTTAGATGTTAGGTAGGTTAGGATTACATATTATAAGTTCATGTAGGTTTCTAAGGTTCATTACAAGTTTTCTAATATTTCATGTTTCCCATATAAGTTGTAATGTCCCCATTTTTGGATTCCCTTACTTTGCAGTTGTAGATGACCTTATAGGTTTATGCTAGCTTGAACAGAGGGGTAATTTGAGTTCAACAATGATCTCATGTGATTTGAAGGAGTTATATTATTCTTTCATATGTATTCTTATCATGTTTCATCAATGGGATCATTCATGGGAAGTCAGATTTCAATTTTGTTGCATTTCGACCATTCCCGTAGCTTGGGAGTATTAATGGGAATTATTTAATGGATTGCACTAAGGTTTTAACTTTAATAATTTATCTAAAAGGGGTACCTTGGTATAATATCTCGTTGGAACCATAATGAAGAGATTTGAATGGTGGAGAGGTTTAAAAGTGACTTGTAGTGCCTAAAAATGCTTTAAAGTCAAATAAATCACTTTTTGGAGTAAAAGGGTTAATAAATTAATAAAGTGATTTTACTAAAGTTAAATTAAAAGGTCACTTAAGTGTAAAAGGGTAAAAAGGATTAGTAAAAGGGTGAATGAGGAAAAAAAAGAGCAATGAGAGTGCCCTCTCTCATTATGCACTATTCTTTTTTAAAAACAAATTTGAGAGAGATCTTGTGGCTTTGACTCATGGGATGAAAAACCCTAGAGAAGGAGATTGGGTTTGGTGGTGAAAATATCCACCCTATCTTATCACAGAGGAGAGATCATTCATATCTTCTCATTGTGCTTCATTTTGGATGAGATTTTATCATTTGGGTAGCTGATTGTTTATTGTAGAGGTCAATTTGGCTTGAGGAGGGCGAGTTTAGCTTGTGGTTGAGTTTCTCATCGTCATGGCTGAGTTTAGTTTGTCTAGAGACTAAGATATCTTGAGGGGGCGGGTGATTTATATATGTACATGTCATATTTCATAGATTATAAGACAACTTTGTGGAGGAGGGAAGATTTCTTGACTTTTAGAGGTTGATTTTGTCTAAGGAGTCGAGGTTTCTCCTTACTGGGAAATGATACCTTGTTATTTGGGTCAATTATATTATCATTGGTCCAAACTCTCTTCTTTATGGATAAATTTCTAGTGTGGGGCGGTCACCTCACTTGTGGCTGTTGTCACTTTGTTTTGGGGGGTGATTTTTTTGTTGCTAAAAGGGTTGAATACAAGTGGTTGTCATCTACAACATGTCTATTAAATTCCTGAGCTGCTGCACATGGTTTTTTTGGGCCAATTCTCTCATTTACAGACCTATTATCATTAAAGAAAAGTTGGATACATACAAAATATCATCTATAGTCATATTTACTCTGGTATTTGCAGATACAGCCTACAAAAATAATACACCAGGTTCCACATTAATTGTTATTGTATTAAATGTTGAGATTTCTCAATATACTTGGTTATTTTAAATATTCAATGCACTAAATACCCTTGAGTCTCGATATTGGTTTTTATTGTAAATGATAGCAGAGGTTACAATACATATGAACTATTTGAAAAAATGTTATTATGCAAATTGTTTGAAAAAATGACTACACTATTAAACTAAGTGAAAATCCAAAAACAATTAGTGGGGATTTTATAGTGGTATTAGAGTGTGTTTTCCTCATAGCCCGAGGGGTAAAACATGAAGGATGTTTTCCAATTATTACCAATAAGTTACCAACACTTATACCTTTAAATTTCAGTAAGGTAATTTGGTAGCAAGGTTTTCACTCATGGGTTTGATCAAGATGAAGATAAATCCATAACTCATGGATGAATTTTGACAAGTCTCTCAAGAAACGCAAAGGACTCTAACAAGTTTGTTAGAGCACTCTGAGTTGTTGGAGCCTCACTCATTATTTGGGAATAAGAATGAAGCATTTTCATATTATTTAAGGGAGTATGCGGGGCTTGATGAGGATTTTTATGCAACCATGTCATTAAAGGTCTTTTTCACCATCAAATCATAAGTGGTTGGTGATGTGGATGCCTCATATAATGAGAGATGTTTAATAGAACCTAGAGATGATTTATGGGAAGTGAATGTGTCTACTCATTATATTGATGAGTTGTGCAATGAGGTTGACAAAACATCAACCCTCAATACACCATTAAATCCATCCTATGAGGATGATATCACCAATGATTATAATGGGCATGTTGATTGCACACATGATGGTCATGATGATCTTCATATGGAGTTGAGTTTGGCACATTCTTCATCATTTCAATAATCTATGGAAGACAGGACACATGAGGATGTTAGTAATACTTATGGTTTGATGGAGGAGCTTCTTTTGATGGTCAAGTGTGAGGAGCAATCATATTTACATGGTCTTGACGAGAAGTATGGCTTAGATACTTTTGATTATACACATAGTCTACATCCTGGAGATCATGAGCCACTTCTTTTGGGGAGCCCATTGATGGCTCAAATCATAATTGTAGATGGGGGAGTTGAGAATATATCTTGTGGACCAACCATCGGGGAGGTATGTGCACCCACATATTGTGGGAATATATACTTTGAGGATGTGGACACATTAGTATGGTATTGTGGGATGATTCCTTAAGAGATACTTCTTGACAGAGACTTTGAGCATACCATTGATTTTGTATTGTCCAAGGGAGAGAAGTTTATATATGATATTCATCAAGAAGTATATTCCTATAAGGTTGATATTCAATTGGGATATCACCAGACTACTTTTGGGTGTCATTGTGGGAACTATGAGTTCTTTGTCATACCATTGGGGTTGACCAACATACTTGCCACCTTTCAGTCTCGCATGAACCCCATCTTCATATCGCAACTATAGGGGTTTATATTGGTGTTCTTTGAGGATATCCTCATATAAAGTAGGACATGGGAGGATCATTTGATATAGTTATATGAGACATGGGGTATCATGGAGAACATATTCAGAAATGGGATAGAGTACTCTCGAGAGGTTGATCTTCGATTAAGATATCATCAGGACAGGGAAAAAGAGATTTTCATGATGGATGCTTTACATTTTTTCCATGTGATCATTATGGAGGATGTACATACACATCAAGAGGATATCCATGAAACATTATATTGGCTCATGAGGATTTCAATTGATTGGAAGTCCCACCTTCTAGTGGAATATTCCAAGGATTGGTTTGCATGCAAGTTGATGGATGGTCATATTTTGGATGACAGGTATAGAGTAGTGGAAGATATCATCTACTACAAATATAGAATATACTTAGTCCCTAAGTACACACTTAGGGAAGAGATTAGGAGGTTTATACATTATACACCCTTAGTAGGGCATCCTGGGTACTTTTGGACTTACCAGCAAATCAAAGGGAGGTTCTCATAGAAGGGCCTCAAGGAAACTGTGTGGATACATGTGAGGGAGTGTATGAACTGTTAGCAAAATGAGTCAAAGCATACCTATCTAGAAGGATTATGGAAGTCTACACTCATTTCAGGACAGAGGTGGGAGAGTATGTCAATAGATTTCAGTACAGGTCTACTGGAGGTGCATGGCAGGGACTACATTTTAGGAACTTCATCAGAGTATGAGGTGCCATATTTAGTAGAGTGGTTATTTATGGATGTGTTTAGGATCCATAGGATTCCTGAGTATAGTGACCAGGATTGAGACAACAAAACTATCGGGACATTTTAGAATTATATGTACATATTAACTGGCACAAAGTTGATCAGTGTAGTATAGTTGGGGTTTATTGGTATGAGACATAGTGGAATTCTAGTTCGGATGTGGGTTCCAAGAACTCATATGAATGGTTCATTTCATTTTTTATACACTTCAAGAGGAGATGATGGAGCTATTCCAGTGATGAGATGAGATTCCATCACAAGATTTGGGATCCATGCAAAAATTCCAGCAGGATGTTGTTGATAGTGACTTCAATTCATATGCAAACATGGATGTAGCCAGTTGTGGGTGATTTTTTGGATGTTTTTTGGATGTGTGCAGTAGGTGTTTCACATATGTTTTCATTGATGTCAAAGTGTTCATGGGCATGGTCATTTATAGTGCAATAACAAATAAGAATGAAAACATAAGTGCGCACAATAACATATAGTAGGGCACAAAGTATGACAAAGAGACAAAGGAAGTTGTGAAAGGATGAAATCATCAATGCGCAAAAGGATTGAAGAAATAAAGGATCAATGGTGAAGAAGAAGATCAATGGTTATGACTTGATCACAAATATGATCGGTCGATGAAGAAATTCTTGGAAATAACAGATAATTACAGTCAGTTTGATAGGGGGAAGACCCACAACGTAGTTCAAAAGTGAAGTACTATGGAGAAAAATGCAACAGAGTAGAATACAAAAAATTTCCCTATCCATGATTGTGATGTTGAGCGATAGATGATGATGTTTTAGTGTGACGATGGATGTGAAACGACTGCAAGGTGCCTTGATCCAATGAAACAAATGACGCAATTGAGAGTGAAAAGATAAAATGGTGTGACAAGTGATGGATTTGACTGGGACAGAATGAGTGGAAGTTCAACAACCAAGTGAGTGAGTCACTAGGGCATGCTCATATTTTGGTGGGGTGACTTGGTGAGTGCATTACAGGGAAAGTGCAATAAGGGACAGAGTATACTGTGACAGAATGAGTGGAGGTGCAGTAGTAAAGTGAATGATCATTAGGGTGCGCTCACAATCTGGTGGGGCCACTTGGTGAGTGAACTATAGGGAAAGTGCGACAGGATAGATACTTTTGACTTGAGTCTTACACTCCTATTATATCTATGCATTGGGTGCTTGTAAACCAAAATGTGAATTATTGCATTAATTTGAGGAGATGCTCTGATAAGACTATATTCTCTTGTTGGAGATGAAATGGAACTCATTCGTTGGTTGATTTGGTCCATTTGATTTAGTCGAAGAATTATCAATCATAACTGGACTTTGATTTGGTCAAGATATGTCCACAATACAACTCTTATGCGTCCACATATAACTAACTAGACTTTGATATGGTCAACATATGTCCACAATACAATTGTTGTGCATCCACATACTTAATTTAGACTAAAGTGTGTCCAAAAATAACTAACTAGACCTTGATCTGGTCAATATATGTCCATAGTATAACTATTATGCATAAACATACAGTGTTGAACTCAGGAAAATATAATATAAATAGCGATGTGCATTGACCAATAAATGTTGTTTATGGGAAGAGAAGAAAAATATCTTTTAAATTTGAGAAAGATTTAATTGTGTAAGAAATTATTTGATAAAAATGAATATAGGGAGGCGGGATAGCATAGGGGAGAGGACTGATGTTCTCACTCTACAGTTTGGTTCCTAAGAGGAATGGTGTCCTCACTCTACAGGTTAGTTCCTAAGAGGATTGGTGTCTTCATCATTTGTAACAGGTTGGTGCCTGAGAGGATTGGTGTCCTCATCATTTGTAACAAGTTGGTGCCTAAGAGGATTGGTGTTCTCGTTATTTTCAATAGGTGGGTGCCTATTGAGTTTAAATACTATAAATTATAATTTGGTGCTTGCAGAAGAACATAAAGAAAGATGTTCCATGGTTTTCTCCTGCATTGGTTTTCCACATAAAATTTTTTGTATATTGTGTTTTCATCATTGTTTTTATTTATGCATGCATTGGTGATTAGTTAATCACTTCAAAATAATATTTAATATTTAAAAGAAAAGAAAATTGAGAAAATTGATACAATATTGATTCACGTGCTTAATATTGATTCACATGCTTAATTTCTGAAAATTAATACAATATTGGTTCATATTCGGCTTATTCCTTTTTCCTCACTCATTTTGGCTAATTCATGTGCTCTTGGTATGAGAATGGATACAAATGGTGTTTTGGGTGTCTATTGGTTAAGTTTTCTCATAGCTATAAATCCTGAGAGTCCCAGCATGGAGATTCTTTATCAGAAGAATTGGAGCCCTAGAAGGATATGGACAATATGAGGGACTATGTGGCAGAGAAGGGGGTCCATTCTCTTGAGTTGTGCACGCTAGGTAGAAGAGATTTGGTGTACTTTGTATTGATGTGAGTATTGAAAGGCCTATGATAGCTTGAGTGCTGAAAGGATTGTTAGTTATGAGATTCATGGAAGTTCGGATAGAACTGTCCACAGTTGATAATCCTTGGAGTTTCTAGTAGGGAGATTTCTCGACCAATAGCACTGGAGCCCTAGAGAGAAATGGACAGCCTGAGGGACTGCATGGTAGAGAAAGTTGTTAATTTAATTGGGTTGTTCAAGCTAAGGTGGAAAGAGAGCTAGAAATTCATATTTGTTGTGTGGTTTGGAATCATAAGAGCTAGTTATCCAATTGTTCTGTGTTGCAGATTTGGCCTAAGACCCGTCCTTGTGGATTTATAGACATGGTTCGGGGGTGACCTATTATTGAGAGTAAATGAATAGCAGTGTCTATGGTTGGGAGGAACATCCTTGGTTTGCATCCAATTGGTGAATGTTTACTTGAAATATAAGTGCCCCCTGTGTTTTTGTATAATGTTATTCCATTGTGTATTTAACTATCTCTAATGCATTGTATTTCAATGTGCATGTCTGTTGGTTATTTGTTTTGAATGGCATGTTGTTTATTTCTTTATGTTGTAGCATGGATCTTGTCTTATGCATGTGATTTTCATGCCTCTAACATTAATGAAAAGTCCTTTGAATTCAATATAAGTTCAGAGAACTGAGTCTTGGGACTGCATCGTGCCCCTCCTGTCGGTGGTTGGGTGTGTTGCATCTAGTTTAAGTAGCGTAGACCGGCCTGTGGGTGGTTGGGTATATTACAAATTGGTATCAGAGATACTAGTTGAAACATCAGGTCTGTATGTGTTGGGTCTGTTGGTCACAGTCTCGTGGTGGAGATCGATTTATGAACTTGAAATCGTAAAGCTCACGAGAGATGGCGTTTCAAGATCGCATAGAAGCCAGAATGTCATAGCTCCTTTGTAAGGGATTGTGGGATCATGATTGTCCCTTTTGAATTTGGGAACGATAACCACCGTGGGATCAAGGGAGATCTAGATTGTCAGATCAGAGGGTAGGTGAACAAGGGTTGTCTGATAAAGGAGAAATCAAGAAGTTGGGAATATTAAATCCCAACCATTAGATCTAGTTGATCGATCGTTAGTCATCGATCGAAGCCAAGAACGAAAGGTAATACTTCGGAACTTCACCGCTATGGTGATCTTGNGTCGAAGGCTGAAGTCACAAAGTATCGTCAGTTGTTCGATTTGATGGGAGGAATGGAAGGATCTCCACTATTGAACATGGCTACCTGGTGTTAACCACTTCGATATTTTTCACTCTGGAAGTTTTAAACCTTGTTGAACTTCTATAACCCAGAGCCCTGAAAAGAAGTCCCTGAATTACCGTTGACCGTTAGATCGAGGGGAGGAATTCGAGAGTGTTAAGGGTCATTGAATATAGTAGTGGTATAAGGGTAGCAAAGTTCTGGCTTTGAAACTTTGCCACTTTGGCGACTACTAAGTATGTTGCATAGAAAAACCCAGAAGTGTCGGAGCCTCGAAGTGTCGAATTCATGAAGTATAAAGTTGAGAGGTCACGCAGACCATCGAATATGGAGCTGTGATTGTGTATCGTTTGTGTTGGATGACGTGGCTTATGCGACGTGGCAGGGGTTCCATGTGGGGACACATGTGACCCATATTTGGTACATTTTGGACCTCAATATGTCTGTTTTTAAGTTACACATGGCACACGTGCCATGGGTCCACGTCACCCTAGTTGACATCAGAATGTTGTGTCATCTCCAGGACCATGTGACTTTGGGGGTGTCCAAGTTTTTGTTAGTGAAAAGTGTAGGAGCATGTGACCTCTCTCGACCATTGGATAAAACAAATGGAGAAATGGTAAGTACTTTGGAGGATTGTCACTTCGAGGAGGTTGAAGACTCGGGAATGGAAATATTCCAGATCCCCAAAGCATCGAATTTCTGAATTGGTTGAGAGTCATCTATATCAACGCTTGATTAAGTATTGACCGTCCATTTAATATTTGGATGAACACGGTAAGTGTTAGTGTCAGATGTCACTCTTAGATTGCAGCAAGAGAAGAGCCCAACACCCATCAGTTATATGTCATGATTTGTTTATAAAGGGTGATCGAAGGAGAACAGACTCGGAACAATATTTCTTTAACTCAGAATCCTAGATCAGGCTATGCATGAACAGGTGAGGTCCTGAGCAGAAGGAAGATGTTAAGCCCTAATATTGGCTCATTACCCCTTAATTGGGGCATATTAGATTAGTAATGTTATTTTATTTATGTTGGCTTTAGGCCATTAGTTATAATTATACCTCCTAGGCTCAAAATTCTGCTCTTGAGGCCTTATACTTTTGGAGATATAGCCTGTACAAGATAGGGTTATGGAATCGTCCTGAACTGAGTCATTGCGGAATTTTCGCTATAAAAACATTTCTGTAACATTTCAGACCCTAATATCCGGAATATATTTACATAAATTAGAAAGGTATCTATGTTAAAACGTTCAGCTTCTGGGTCATCATAAATTTGTAGATACACCCTGTGTAATATAGGGTATCTGACTAGTCCTATTGACTAGTCTCAAGAAGGTGTCCCAGGTAAAACAATCATAACGTCTTCCTAGAGTATCCAAATTGTGTGGGACTAGTTGCATTGGATTGTAGACATTCTATAGTATATCAAGTGTGAGTTTCAGAATTTTATATCAATTATTTTGTGTGGGGCACACTATACAAGTGAGATCTCCTAGAAAGGCCAAAAATCGGCAAGTTGTGGGGAAGTTACCGTAAATTCCACTTGGCACATCCAATTTTGATCAGACCTATCGAATTGCAGAGAAGAAATATCATAGAAATACATAAAGGAAAGTTTCATACCCAGAAGGGCTGAAACTTGGGAGATACAACAGAAGAAATATTGTCTAGCAGAACCACATCAAAATCAAGGTTCAAAAGTGATACTTGGCCAACATGCCACCCAAAAAGGGAACTTC
>JASDQU010101826.1:7457-77791 GCA_032191745.1 Picea mariana
TAATTATAAAAATGCCATATGCATGATGAATCTTTTTGCGAATTCAAACCGCGTGTTCATGGACAAAGAATTAAAAAGTTATGGCAAGCAGCATCTGCGCGCTTTTTTCGAATCATTTTGGTAGGCCGATCTACCAACTTGACCTCTCAATGTCATGATTCCTGTTGAGAGAATTGAATCCGTGATTCGCGAACCAATGATGGCCACAATTCGCCGAGAATCGGAAGACTGTTCATTTTTGTTTGAGGCTCACCCCGACCCCCCAACAAATCGTTTTCCCTCTCTCCTTGGGGTCTCCTCCCATCAACAGGTGCAGAGGAGTGAGTGGTAATGCTTGTTGTACCGGCTTTTTTCTGCTTCGAGAAAGAGATCCCCCATACTATGCACATTGAGGTTGCAGACATGTTTTGGGTTGATATTCTGATATGCATCTCCAGATTTCAAAGCAGTTATACTCACAAACCCATCTAAATCCAGTCGGATATGCAGCTGGAGATTGCATATTTCAATTTTGAATATATGATACCTGACCCAATTTTCTGCCATATGCATCTCCGAATTTCATAAACACATATTAAACCCGAATCCAAACCAGCCTGCGGTGGTTTCTATGTTCAATCCACCCTCTAGTTTCAGTGCACTACTATACTATATGTTTCGTAAAAAGTTCTTCGATTTCAATTGCAAAATATAGGAGAGAAATAGTACATAATACTCCATAACATAATAACTTCGGCAGGATGTTAAATCTAGTATATGGATCAGTGGGCCTTGTGTCGTTGCGGAACTGAATAGACTGCCAGGTGGGGGTGGACGGCATCCCGCGGGGATCGTTCCGTGCCGTTCCGCAGGGAAATTTCATGTCCGGATCGTAAGAATATCGTGCTGATGGAAGCCGTGGCCATCCAAGTGCTGCACAGATCAGTGAAGGGCAGAGGCAGAGGCAGATTGAAGGGCCTCTCGCATGCGAAACCCAAACGAAAAGAAGCCGACCGTGCACCAATTTATTCATTAGAGAAACAAATTTGACGACTGGGTTGATGTAACAAATTCCGTACAGAAAGCTAGCAACAACGGTAAATTTAATGAGAAATGCGTAAAGAAATATTCCACGTTCTTCTCATTCACGGCAGGAACATGATCAATTCGTTGCTGTTCATCAAGGACACATGGAGTGATTATAACCTCAAAATTAATAAGTTTGAATTTTTTTTTGTAAAGTTCTAAAACATCAATGTTAATGAGTTCATACTCCATCCATCATCATTTATGTCATTCTTCATCATCATTTATATTTATATGAAACTGTTATATTATAAAAGAATATATTGTTAAATATATTTTTGTAATTATAAAAGAAATAAAAAAATATATTGTTAAATATATTTTTATAATTATAAATGAATATTAATAAATAGTAGATCAATAATTGGAATTATGTAAAATAATAAAAAAAATATTAAATTAATAATAACTAAGTATTAAAATAAGGATAAGGTAGTTGAGATTAGGGGAGGATAATATGAAAATATTCATTAAAGTTGATGAGGACTATTCAAAATAAAATAATCAAAGATATAGATTTAATAGTATTATAATAAAATAAATATTAAAATAGAAAAGAGTATTTAATGTATGAGATAAAGTCAAGTGAGATATTTACTTAATATATGAAGTAAGAGATAATTATGGAAGAAAATTGTTAAGTAAAGGTTGGAATTGAAAATAGTAGTTGGGATTAGGTAAACAATAAAGGTAATAAGCACGTGTTAAGATTAGATGAAAAATAAAAATAATTAAAAAGTATTAAAATAATAATAAAGTATTAAATTTAAAAAAAAAAAAATATTAAAATAAAGATAAGGACAAAGTCATTCATATTAGAGGGTAGTATTATAAATATTCATTAAAGTTGATAAGGATGATTCATAATGAAATAAAATAATTAAAGAGAGATTTAATATTATTATAATGAGATAATATTAGAATAGAAAAAATGATTTAAAATATGAGATAAAGTTTACTGAGATATTTAGTTAACAATGTGATTAATATATGAAGTAAGAGATAATAATAATGAAAAAATAGTGAGAAAAGTTGAATTCATATAGATTAAGAGATAGATTTGTTTAGCCAAAAAAGAGAGGGGGGAGAGGTTGGAGGGAAATCTCAAAGGTAGAGGTCTATTGGTTAAGGAGATGAATGGTGGGCTTCTAAGATTGGTTAAGTTTGTAACCATCTTTGCAGTTAAATTTATTAAGATGTTTTTCGATTTCGAGGGCTTCCCTAATGAGAAGAGAGGATTAATGAGGAGTTGGGGCTAACATTTTAGATTGATGAAAGAAAATAAGGTGATTGGATTTAAAAGAGTGTTCAATGATAGTTGATTTGGAGATACGGTTATGAGTAGTATGAACTATATGTTTTTTAACTCTCGCTTTAAAGGTTCTTCTAGTTTGACCTATATAAGATTTTCCACATGAGCAAGGATTATGGTAAAGTCTTTGGCCAAGCATCGGGTCAAATTTATCTTTCGTTGTTGCGAACATTTGTTTGAGGGTTTTGTAGGGTTTGAACATGGTTCTGATATTCTTCTTCGCCAAGAATTTCGCGATTTGATTGATGGTGTCTTGGATATAAAGAAGAGAGAGGAGAGCATGAGGAGGAAAGGAGGAAGGTGATGTTTTTGGTTTAGGTTTGTTGGCTAAGCAGAAGGCTTGGATAATTTGAGAGAGAGAGTGTAGCCATTGGATAAAAGTGCTTTGGTTAAATGGGCCTTTTAATCTAGTAAGATATATAACTCATTTAACCAAAGAAATGTAAATGAAAGAACATGAAAAAAAATGTGTATTCATTAATGAACTCTTCGAGAGGACTCTTATTGGAAGTTGATGAACCCCTATAATAACACTTATATTCAAATTTGTAATATAAAAACCTTTCATTATATAATTGTTTTGAAATTACAATACTACTTTTCGACTTGCAACTTTTAATCTAGCTAAGGAGAATTTAACTAAAATATAAATGTAAATGAGTACACACACATTGGGGAGTTATTAAGATTCTATATTGAATTCCTTCAAAGAATCACCAACTCCACCACATTGGTTAACTATAATGTTGGTGGGTCATTCAAGAGGTGATTTATTGGATCCATCATCCTTTTTGACTAGTTGAACTAGTATATTACTGAAGAAGCAAATTTGCAAGTCCATCTTCCTTCTTGATATGTTGAAATAGTGGGTCGAGTCCACCTTATCAACTATTGAATGACTACCTCCTTGTTTTTGAATTTTAACAAGTTTCGTAGGTTTACAATAGGCCATGGAACATGCCATAGAGTGGAGATAAATCCACATCCTATTTTTCTATTGGGTTTTTACAAGTTATTCTCTTAAATATTACTCATAAAGTCTTTACATGATGATATAAATGAATAATCATTTTGAAACAATCATAAAACTTCATAAAAAAAAAGAAGACAACATCCATAGCTCATTAGCAAGTTGACAACTAATCCTTATTCTTGAAAGCAAACATATAACTTAGATAATTCATCACAATTCCTCATAAAAAATTTCCAAATTATATCAACTACAAGTGATTTATTAATAAAATGTAATGTCTATGAAATTGATATTTTGGTAAATATTTTAGGGGTGGTGAGGTAAATGATTTGTGAAATCTTTCAACAGATAAAAGGTCACAAAGACAAGAAAAAATAGGGTAAATTCTAGGGATCATCATGTTGGGGAATGAAATGGAACATGATATGAAATAAGAACACAATACTACAAACAATTGAAGAAGGAACAATTTTTTTGAAGAACGGAGGTGGCATCTAAAGGCATCGTTATAACACTTAAGGATAGAGTATTGTGATTAGAACACCACAATGAATATTGCACATCTTGATCTGCATGATCTATTGTGCAATATCAATTCACATTTCACATTATGATAATGACCCAAGGAGTCTTCTTTTATAGTCTCAATATATAACCGAATCCCACAGAATCTGGAAGATCTTGTCCACATCTAACCGTCGATAATTAGAGTTGACTCCACAAAATATGATCTGTCAAGTAGGCTCGACAGGACTTGATCTAACCGATTATTCATCCATCTCGTAGTTGATTTTAGGGTTGGTTGATCCATCGCCCGACTATCTTCGATTATTGGTTGACTATCCGACCGACATACATGTAGACTACCCGAATGACTGGTGTGGTGTGTTGGTGGATCACCTGATCAACTGTGTCAGATGTAGGTCGATCTATCAACCGATTGAACCCAGGATATGTGTGATGAACCATCAATGATTGATGTTCCAACACCCGCCCCCATCAACACACGACTCTAGAGGTTTAGGAGGTGAAATTATATCACTGGAACACCCCCCCATAGTTGCAGCTTCTTGAAGCCCAAACAAAGTTTGGAGCTTGATAAATATGGATTCAACTAAAGGGTTGGTGAAGATGCCATCAACATGATCTTCAGTGCAACAATATTCAAGAGAAACAACATCATCATGAACCAACTGCCACAAATAGTGAGCATGGAGTTCAAATTGTTTCATCATACTATGAGAAACAGGGTTGTTAGAAACATGTATGACACTTTGATTAACACAAAATATTGTAGTTCAAGTCTAAACATGAAATCCAAGATCGCCCAAAAGTTGACGAATCCAAATCGATTCAGTACCAGCTTGAATAGGGCCATAATATTCTGCTTCAGTAGTAAAAATGGAGACTACTTTCTGTTTCTTGCATGACCACAACAAAGGTCCAATGCTATACTGAAACACATATTCGATGATCCAGGTGGATATTGGTGGCCACCCACCTGTTCCAAGTTCCAGCTAGCTCATCTGGACAGTTTTAAGTTCAACACGTTTCTCTGTAATGGGGACATTTCTTTGTGTTTGTGGGTTCTGCACTTACGGGGTTATCCCGAATCCCTACACAACATCCAGGTAGATATTGGTGGTTTACGACCTATTCCAACTAGATTATTTTGGAATTTTTCATGTCAGTACATCCCTCTGTACTTTCAGGTTCATTTTGGGGCTCTAAACAGTGTTTCCTTGGCTTGCCATAGTCCAACTATAGACAAAGTTAGATTTTGATGCAATAATGTGTAGTTATCAAAAATAGCTTTCCAATAGGCTATCACACACCTAAAAAGGATATCGTATCTAAAAGTACAACCTCGGGAAGTTAATGTACTAACTTACCCCAATGGGGCCCACATGACTTTTGGCACTTCATCTCCTAGGGTTAGCTTTTTGGATGTTTAGGGTTTTGGCATTCATGTCTATTATAAAAATTCCTTCAGAGCCTCATTGTAATCATCTTCTTGCGAATGATCGTAGCCGTCACATCTCTTCTCAAAGATAAAGATGCTACCATTCTAGTGAGTCTTGCACTTTATGTTTTTATAGTCTCTATACATTTATTTCATTAATAGAAATAATGTGTTGTTGTATTTCTCTATTTCTTGAAATTATTATGTGTATTTCATTGTAATATCTCTTCTTTCATTTCATTTCAAAAATAATCTGGATCAATGGTATTAGAGCAGGCAGTTCTTGATCGTTTTGCAGTGCATGTCCCCGACGAGGTCCAAGTATAGCAAGTTGGGTCTCGAGCTTGTCTCTCTTGAGGAAAATCACTCTTGCATTCCCAAGAAACCCTCTATGGTGGCATAAAAGAAAAATGATGGAGAAAAAGATTCTATTAACCCGTTGCTTGAGCAAGCTCTTGCACGACAGAGGAACGAAATGATGGATAATTTTTCCCACATCCTTCAATGCCTGCCGATAGAAATAGGCACATCTTCATCAAGTGGCCACTTTGGAGGAACCTATCCCTTCAAGGTACAAGTTAATTTTTATATTCCCGTATTTGAAAGTCAGATAGATGCAGATGCCTTAGAAAAATTGTTGAATCTACTAGAAGGTTATTTTTTTGTTCACAAATTTTCCAACAGGGAAAAGATCACCTTCACACTCCTCAAGGCTCTCCCCCATGTCAAACATTGGTGGGAAACTTACTGGGAGCAAAGTTCCACAGAGGAATATGGAATATATGGGGCCAAGCCCACTTGGGATTTTTTTTGTGGATGCGTTCAAGGAACAATACTAACTTGTTGATAACTATGAAGATCGGTACATGAGATGGACCACACTACAGAAAGAGAAGAGCCAAACAATGTCAGAGTTCAAAAATACTTTCCATACCTTGCGCACCAAGCTGGGTATCAAAGACTTAGAGTGACATCTGGTTCTAAAATACCGTGATGCTTTGCATAGGTACATCCAAACCAAAATGGATTTCCTAAACATCTCATCATTGGGAGGTTCCAAACCAAAATGGATTTGCAGAAATTTAGGCACTGGAACAAATAAGAGTTCAAGTATGCAAATCTGCAACAGCCAAAGCATGGTAAAGAAGGCCCTAACCAACAGCCTCCTGAAAACCAGTCCAAGACATATGAAAATAAGGGTAAAGGAAAGATGAAGAATGACATTGGGAAGTGGTGTGAGTTCCAAAAAATCCCCTGGCACAACACCAATGAATGTCACTTGAATTAGTCTTTGGAGGTTGCGGTAAAATACAAGGAGCTGAACTCTAATTCAGAATTTGATCCATAAAATATTGAAAACAAACAGATCATCAACACAGACCCCACTGCTACTATCATGACCACAATAATTCAACTAGAATAACTAGCAGATCCTAAAGAGGGGAAGCATTTCTTCCATTCCCAGATATGGATGAAGGAGAACCCATTGCATTTCATTGTTGACAGTGACAACCAGAAGAACCTCCTCTTAGCTGAGGTCATCAAATAGTTGGGGTTGTTGAAAACACCACACTTGCATCCATACAACATTGAGTGGCTTCACCATGGAAGAGATATATGTGTTAGCCAACAATGTCGCCTGTCCTATGGAATCCAACCCTTCAAGGATGAGGTAGTGTGTGATGTTTCCCCTCTTGATGTCTGTGATGTTGTTTTTTTCCAACCATATATATGTGGAAACATCATGTTGTTTATGAGTCTCAAACTCGTAGTGTCATTATTACTCTCATCTCTACAGGATACCAAAGGTAGTTATGACTGTTGTTCCACCAAAACAGTGCCACAAGGTAATCTCTCATACTACAAAATTCATCCTCTTCATAGTTTTCTCAAAGGATGCACATAAGGCCACTACAACCACTGCAGCATCAACACCTTCTATCCAGCAAAATACGATTACATAAGAGAAATAATATATTATTTTTTCACCTACAATGGTGCCTACACAATTCCCCATCAAGCCCAAAGACAACAGGTTGGTGGAACAGATTCAACCTTGCCAACAACATATTAATGACATCCTTCCATAAACCAAGTATCACAACTTCTCCAACAAGGCACACAACTCACCAAGATTCAGATTCAGAAAACGCTTTCCCCTCTTCCTTGGGAACTCAATGCAATGGATACCATTGTTTCCTAATGGGGGAGAATTGATCTAGGTGGCTATTGGTGGCCACCCACCTATTGCAAATTCCAATTGGCTCATCTGGATAGTTTTCAGTTCAACACATTTCTCTGTAGTGGGGAAATTTCTTTGTAATTGTGGGTTCTAAATTTGGATGTCTTGAAGCCCTACACAACATCCAGATGGATAGTGGTGGCCTCCCACCTATTCTAACTGGATTTTTTTGGATATTTTCATGTCAATACATCTTCCTGTACTTCCAGGGTTGTTTTGGGGCTCTAAATAATGTTTTGTTTTCTTTCCACGGTGAAACTGTAGAAGCAGTTAATTTTTTTATGGTGTAATGTGTAGTTCTCAAAAACACCTTTCCAATGGTCTATCACACACCTAAACAAAGATTGTGTGCAAAAGTTATGACCGCAGGAAGTTAATGTACTAACTTACCCCAACAATGCCCACATGAATTTTGGTGCTTCATCTCCTAGGGTTAGATGTTTGGATGTCCTGGGTTGTTACATTCATGTTTATCATTAAAAGGCCTTTAGAGCCTCATTTTAATAATATTTCTTGTGAATGCGCGTAGCCGTCACATCTCTTCTCAGAGATTAAGCTGCCACCATTATAGCGAGTCTTGCACTTTGTATTTTTACAGTCTCTGTACATTTATTTTATTAATAGAGATCATGTATTGTTGTATTTCTTTATTTCTGGAAAACTTTATGTGTATTTCATTGTAATATCTCTTCTTTCATTTTGTTCCAAAAATAATCTAGATTAATGGTATCAAAGCAGGGTGCTCTTGATCATTTTTCAGTGCATGTCCCCGACGAGGTTTGAGTATAGAAAGTTGGGTCTCGAGATTATATCTCTTGAGGAAAATCATTATCGCACACCCAAGAAACCCTCTATGACAGTAGAAAATAAAAACGATGGAGCAAAAGATTCTATTAACATGTTTCTTGAGCAATCTCTTGTGCAACATAGGGACGAAATGATGGAGAATTTTTCCCACATCCTTTAATGTCTTCTGAGAGCAACAGGAACATCTTCATCAAGTGGCCCCCTTCGAAGAACCTCTCCCTCAAGGTACAAGTTAATTTTGATATTCCTTTATTTGAATATCAGATAGATGCAGATGCCTTAGAAAAATGGTTGAATCTTCTAGAAGGTTATTTCTCTGTTCACAATTTTTACGAGAGGGAAAAGATCACCTTGACACTCCTCAAGGCTCCCCCCCATGTCAAACATTGGTGGGAAACTTACTGGGAGAAAAGTCCCACAGAGGAATCTGGAATATATGGGGTCGAGCCTACTTGGGATTTTGTTGTGGATGCGATCAAGGAATAATACTACCCTATTGATAACTATGAAGACCAGTACATGATATGGAGCAGACTGTGGAAAGAGAAGAGAAAAAAAGTTTCGGAGTTCACAAATGCTTTCCATACCTTGTGCACCAAGCTGGGTATCAAAGACTCCAAGCAGCATCTTGTTCTGAAATACCATGGGGATTTGCATAGGTACATCCAAACCAAAATTTATTTCCTAAACATCTCATCATTGGGAGTTGCCTATCAATATGATGTCAAAATCAAGGAGAAATTTAGGCACCAAAACAAATGGGAGTTCGTGTCTGCAAATCCACAACAACTAAAGCATGGTAAAGATGACTCTAACCAACAACCTCCCAACAACCAATCCAATACATAGGAAAATAAGGGTAAAGGAAAGACAAATAATGACACTGGGAAGTGGTGCGACTTCCACAAAATCCTCTAGAACAACACTGATGAATGTCACTCGAAACAGTCATTGGTGGCTGAGGTCAAAGACAAGGAGCCAAACCATGATTTAGAATCCCATATAGAAAATATTGAAAATATATAGATCATCAACACATATCTCATGACTTTTGGCGCTTCATGACGGGGCCCACATGACTTTTGGTGCTTCATCTCCTAGGGCTAGGTTTGTGGATGTATAGAGTTTTGGCATTCATGTTTATCAGAAAAATTCCTTCAAAGCCTCATTGTAATCATGTTCTTGCGAATGAGTGTAGCCGTCACATATCTTATCAAAGATAAAACTACCACCATTAAAGCAAGTCTTGCACTATGTATTTTTACAATCTCTGTACATTTCTTTCATTCATAGAAATCATGTATTGTTGTATTTCTTTGTTTCTGGAAATTTTTATGTGTATTTCACTGTAATATCTATCCTTTCATTTCATTCTGGAAATAATCTGGATCACCCAAAAGTGGAATTTTGTCCATCTCCGTCGCCATCCCAATCAAAGTCGGTGAAGATGACTAGAAAATATGAACGACAACAATATTTGATACCAAATCGATTGGTACCCTTTAGATATCAAAAAATGTGTTTGACTTCTTTCCAGTGGATTTCTCTGGGATCTTGCATGAGCTGAGAAACCACACTAACAACAAAGGAGATATCAGGTCAACTATGAGTAAGATAAATGAGACTTCCAACCAATTGTCAATAGAGAGTAGCATCGAGAGAGAGTGTTTGACATGTTTTAGTAAGCTTCACTCCAGACTAAAAGGGAGTGGCACAAGGATTGCAATAATCCATCTTAAAATGAGTCAACTAATCCATTACATATTTATAATGAGAAATGGAAAATCCATCACATAGTGGTAATACTTGAAGACCCAAAACATAATGCAGAGTGCCAAGATCTTTCATGTCAAAGGAGTCAACAAATTGTTTCTTCAATCTAAATATGAGAGAATTATTATTGCCAGTAATGATTAAGTCATCAACATATACAACATCAAGCAAAGGGTCTCCATTGGAGTGTAGAACATGCAGGTTGTGATCATATTCACACTGTTAGAAGCCAATCCTAAGAAAGAAAATGTCAATCTTAGTGTTCCAATCCTAGGGAGCCTGCTTCAAACCATAAAGTGACTTCTTGAGTCGACATACCAAATTGGAATCTATCATGATGTTGAGTGGATGTTCCATGTAAATTTCTTCAGATAGGTCTCCATGAAGAAAGGCACTCTTCACATCCATCTCATGAATCTTCCATCCAAAACTAGCAGCGAGGGAAGGAATAATTCGAACAAAGTCTATATTTGAAATGGGGGCAAAGGTTTTAGTGCAGTCGATGCCTACTTGTTGAGAAAATCCCTTCGCGACACTTCACCGTCAGAGGTAAATTTGGTCCTATAGACCCACCAACACTTCACAATTTTCTTCCCATGTGGTTGGGAAACCAAGTCCCAGGTTTGATTCTTCAAAAAGGAATCAATTTCAACCTTCATTACCTATTCCCATTTAGTTCATCCTTTGACATCAAAGTAGCTAACAGAATCAGAGGTTTCAAGGACACGAGTCACGAGGGAAACGCTGGCATGTTTCTTATGAATTTGAGAATGTCGTCCACAATAGGCATCTCCAACATTAGCTCCAATAGTTTCAATTGTATTGGCAACCCATCGGGGTAGACAATAAACAGGTTAATTGTGGTTCACTTCAGTAGGTTGGTCAGAAGTCAGAGGTTCTGCAGTCAATGGACCAGTCAAAATAAAATAAGTTGAACTAGTTGACTCAAAGATCGAAGGTCGAGTTAAAACATTCAGAAAGTTCGACGGACCAGTCGTAGGACTAAACAGGGGAGCAGGAGAACCAGTTTCCAAGACAAGATCAAAGGGAGAATCCTACAACATTCCAAAGGAGGCATTAAGCAACTTAACTATGGAAGAATTCTCATGAAACTGAATGTTACGTTGGATAATAATATGTCATTGGATAGGATCAAACAATTGATAGGATTTTCAATCTTCAAAGTATCCCATAACGATGCAAGTATGCCTCTTTTCATCTAATTTATTTCGACAATAATCAGGAATGTGGGCCTAGGAAACACATCCAAACATACAAAGGTGGCCAACATAGGGTTTCTTTTCAAACCATTATTTTAATGGAGTCATGGAAGGAGAAAATCAAGTCGAGATGCGACTGAGAAGATAATTGACACAATACACTGCTTCAACCCAAAAGCGAGGAGGTTAGTCTTTAGCCTGCAGAGGACATCTAGCCATTTTGACTAATTTTATATTCTTGCATTCTGCAACTCCATTCTGTTGAGGTGTGTGAGGAACCAACCATTTCCTATTAATACTAGATCAAAGTAGGTATTCTTCAAAGGGTCAATTGACATACTCAACACTATTGTCTAATATCAATCACTTGATGGGTCGACCACATTTATTTTCAATAAAGACCCAAAATTCTTTGAACTTCTCAAAGATAAGATTTTTATTATTCGGGAAAAAGACCCATGTGAAATGAGAGTAAACATTAATGAAAGTCAAAATGTACCTTGCACATGCTGGTCAAGGTGAATTGATAGAACGAACATCACTATGAACCAACTCCAGTAGGTTATGCACTCGCCACACTTATCCATATTCGAAAGGTTCCTAATGATGCTTCCCAAGTATGAAACCCTTACATACACCTTCAGGGGGAAACAAATTAGGTAAACTAGTAACCATGTTATGAGTTGTTAGTGCCTATATACTTTTGAAATTTAGATGTCTGATTCATTCATGCCAAATTCAAGTTCTCTCATTAGTGTGAGAAATAAGTGTAGTTGGTTAAGATTCAAGTCGAGTCGAGTCATGAAAATTGTATAAGTTGTTCGTCGGGTCTAGGAGTCCATCAGGTAAATTGACTTCCATTTCTTCAAATCCTGAACATAGAATCGATCTAGCCACAATTGCACAATCTTACTGGTCTGATACAACTAAGAAACGAATTGGAACTAATATTGGGAACATGATAGAAGTCAATAATTTTACCATCTCGACAGGCTACATCACCCTAACTAGCAACATCCAAATCAAAATCATCAACAACATAGATTCTACTTTCTTTTGATTTATTTAGTATCATGAATAAAGTGGCATCCTTTTCCATATGATCAGTGCACCCAGAGTCGACAAACCATTCATTATACATAGTGTGAGACATCAAGGCATGAAAAGTCCCGACTTGGAAGGTGAAATTATCAGTGGGTCAGTGAATAGTTGACACATCTCCTTCAAGCCTCTTAACCTTCTCCTCTAAATTGTCTCGCTTCTTGAAGCATTTCTTCTCGACATGTCCAGTCTTTCCATAGTACTGGCATATCTTTCTCTTTTGACTTCACTATGGCTGTCTCTGGGGTCCTTGATCAGTATATGCAGGTTTCTGTGCAGAAGCATCAATCTTCACTCTATTCGTGGAATCCATATTTCCCTTACCATTGAGCAAGTGGGCATGGTGCTTACCACCAATCTTTCCTTCTTCAAGAAATCTATGATGATTAGTAACCAAAATTTCACAAATAAATTCAAAGGAGTAGTCCTTACCATATTTATTGTGTGCGTGCTAGTTGGTGCGGAAGGTCGATGCAAACACATCAAATGGTGCTTTTAGATTTCTCAGGACCATCTCAATGAGTTTTCCATCCTTCTTATTGTATTTCTATCCACATTATCTCAAATTCAACTGGATTTCCTTAACACACACTAAATAGTCCTTCATTCTCTCAAAGGAATGAGGATAAAGAGATATCAACTCTTTGTCCAACTGTATGATGTGGATTTCATCGACTCGTTCGAACAAGGTCTTCAACATATTCTAGAACAGATGTAGACATTCAAGTCCACTAAGATAAAAATGGATTTCTTGTGAGATGTAGGTTGTGATGACCCTTACAGCCTCATCCTTCTTTGCATAAATATAAAATTTTGTTGAAGCATCTGTTGGATCTGGGATAGTGACCTTGGTATACTGCCATAGTTCCTTACTTTTCAACAGGGTTTCCATATCTAGACCCCATAGTGCATAATTTGATCCGTTCAAAATAATAGGATTGATCTTTGAAGAATTGGTTTTGTTTCAATAAGTTCCAATCAACAAACCACCAGCCCAGAGTCAATCACACAACAAATCCGACTCAACAAGGTTTGGAGATAATAGGTTGGGGTTTTCAAACCATCAGATTGGATACAATGTTGGGGAATGAAATGAAACACAATATGAAACAAGAGCACAATATTGCAGACATTCAAAGATGGACAAGACATTTTGAAGAAGAGGGGCAGAATCTAAATATGCCATTACAACACTTAAGAAAAGAGTATTGTGATCATAACATCATAGTGCATATTGCCTATCTTGATATGCATGATCTATTGTGAAATATCAATTCACATTTCACATGATAATAATGACCCAAGGGGTCTTCTTTTATAGTCTCAATATCTAATGACTCCCATAGAATCCATAAGAACTTGTCCACATATAACTGTCAGCGGCTAGAGTTGACTCCACAAAATCTAATATTTCAAGTCGACTCAACAATACTCTATCTGACTGACTATCTATCCAAATCGTAGTCAATTGCATGGCTAGTTGATCCATCACTCAATTATCTTCTACTATTGGTCAACTATCCGACTGACAGGAAGGTTGACTACCCGACTGACTAGTGTAGTGTGCTGGTCGATTGCCCAACCAACTGTGTCCATATGTAGGTCGACCTCTCGACCGACTGAACCCAAGAGATGTGTGATGAACCATCAATTCTTGATGTTCCAACACATCATACCCCCAATTGAGGGGTTTCATGCTTTTGTGCAACAAAAAAAATGACCACTAATCCTTCACTTCTACTTTTGTCTCTTCCTACAAAGAACTAAATTCACTAGGTGCTATAGGTATCATTCAAATTTCCTCAAATGTTGTTTCATCTTGTGAATATTATTTTGAAAACTTTGTCTCTACTTGTTAAAGATCACATTCCTAATTGATAGGTGTACTAGATATCCTTGGTTTCCATTTTTCTTTTCATTTGTTGGTTATTCCTACAAACAAGTTTTTCTTATACCTTGAGAGATGAAATGAGTGAAATCTTTGTCCGAGTGGTAACTTGAATATTTGACAATATTCTTTCATCTAATCTCAGTAATAGTGTAAACTTGTTCTAATCCTCTGTACCATGGAATAATTTGCAGTAGATTTGGGAAACAAAATTTCAACAATATCTAGTTGAATATAATCTAGTGAATTTTATTAACATAAAACTTAGTGCTCTATAGAGCTATCTGAATCCCTGGAGATAAGTGAGGTTCTCTCCTTTGCAACCTCTCTATTAATTCAACCAATTACATATCAACAATATGAAATAGTTTATCTTTGTGCATTTATGTCACTTTGTTGTCGATTAATGTTACTCTAACTTCCTTCTCTCTTACATGTGAAATGCAATAGACTCCACTATTAATATGATGTGGTTCATCTAGACTTCCTAAGGCCTCAAACTCCCATAATATTCAACTCAATTCCATATCATCATCTTTATATTCTCTAATCTATTCAAATATACTCTACCATTCCACAACCATGAGATGTAGGCCCTAAGCTATAAATCCCCCATATAAGGGTTGGGAGACCATCAAGCAACTGTGAGAGTACATAATTATGTCGATAAAATTCACACAATAAATTTTTCCTCTCTTAGGTGTTGGGAAAATAATTATCATAGAAATCCCATGGATTATGAATACTCTATTGATATTATGGCAGCTGTGGGAGGTATTAAATATCCACGTGGGAAATAAGAAGAAACCCTAAAGCATAGGACATAACCCTAGACGACAAGTCAGATAAATAAAATAATTAATATGGAGGTTTTAGCCTCCAGAAAGAGAAGTCGTCCCAGACAGCTAAGGAAGAGAAATATAAATATAGGATTCCATATCTCATTTGGACACACACAACTCACAACTGCATAAATTTAGTGTGCATTGTAGAAATTTAGGAAGTGTGCAAGTCTGGAGAGTAGTTGTTGTTGCAACTACTGCAACTAGTATTTTCGGTTTTAGGCTTGGACTTTCTCTTGTTTATGGTTTGGAATTTCTACTTGGTACGCTAGCTCTGGAGAGTGGTACACTACCTTGATTAGYTATTGGACCTAGGGGTTGCTTCCATAATTATTCTCTGTGTCAAGGTTAAGGTGCTCGGGGGTGGCTTTGGCCTATGGTTGGGTGAAAATATTGTTATATTTTCTATGGTGAAACAAACACACCTATTATTTCTAATAGGTTATGGGCCCACACTATCTTTAGACARTCTAATCCATAGAAGATATATTGGGAGGATTTTCTCAGTTATAGTTGCAGTTGCAGTCAAAGTTTTGTTGCAACAACAAAACCCTAACCCTATTGTTAAGGCACCTTAAGTGAATTGACTGACCTAATTCCTGGATAGCCTAGTGGGCCCTAGCCTAGTGCACCTCTTGGTACTCTTAGCAAGATAAGACATCAAAGTTTGAGTTTTTGGTCAAAATAAATGTTTGACCAAGTTAAAGTAAAAGGTTGACCAAGTCAAAAGAAGTCATGACTTATTGTATAAAGTTAGAAAACATGTTAGAAAGGGCTTCTAACTTTAGATCATGGAAGACAAGGATTTATCTCATCCTTTCCAAGAATAAAGTGTTCAATATCGTGAAAGGAAAGATCGTGGAACCACAGTTTGAAGAAGGAAAATAGAAGGAACCTCAGAACGTTGCAGTTATGGAGAAGTTCAAGGACAATGACATAAATGCTATGAGTATCATAGTAGAATATGTAAAATACCACTTAATACCCTACATCTCTCATCTTGACTCATCTAAGAAGATGTACGATGCCCTAACTAACCTATTCTCAGTCAGAAACATTGGACAAGTAATGAGTTTGAAGAATGAGCTATATGACATGAAAATGAATGATGATGATATCATAACATCATACTTGGTAAGAATCCCTTAGTTAAGAGATTGACAACAAGATATTGAAGAAATCATTTCAGAAAAGGAACTGGTAAACATAGTACTCAATGTCCTTCCCAAGACATGGGATGCATTTTCCATAAGCATGAACACAAGAAAGGACTATACCACATTTGAAGAGCTTTGGACTTGTTGTGCACAAGAAGAATCAAGGATTAGCGCAAAAGATAATTTCCAAAGGAAAGATGATGATCAAGCCTACAAAACAAAGTTCAAGAAATTCAGGAATAAGAAGAAGTTTGACTCAAGGAAGAAACCAATTCAAGAGAAGGATATGTCAAAAACAAAATGCTTCAACTGTCGAAAATATGTTCACTACAAGAATCACTGTCCTGATTTAAATAAACGGAAGGAAACACATGAAGGAACAATTTCTGAAGAAAAGGAACCCTCAAAGAAAGTCAAACAAGAGGAAGCAGATTTCTTCTTCTAAGTTAAGGTAACAATATTCTTTAAAGTTCTAGTACATACCATGTTTACATAGCTTCTGTACATATCATGTATATATATTTCTTAGAGGATAAGATGTTCAAGTTAAACAACACCTATGGAATAACAGCAAGATAAGGATTTCTATCACGATGACTATAAGTCAGAGCAATACACATGAAAAGATGAAGTATGTTGACAGTATTTGGTAACAATTCTTGTGGAAGCTATTATATAAGTAATAACTTCCAGATAAGTCGAAATTAGAATCAAAATTGAAGAGAACTAAAAGGAGTCAAAATAGAAAGAAGTCAGCAATCAAGAGAAAATTAGAAAATGACTTATGACACCTTGCAGAAGGAAATAAGGATGCAAATAGAAGCGTGGACTATCTTAGATGGAGGGAGATGATTGCAGAATTCCAAAATAAGAGCATGCATTCATACATGAAGCAAGGATTAGGAAGGAACTAATCCTAAATATGATCCATTGACGATTATGAAGTATCTATCCATGTTCCCATTGAAATTAGTAGCCATGATAAGCATCATGTGTTCATAAGAAGTATTATTCGAAAATAAGCCTTAAAGTATCCTTAGTTGTCCATCTACATCCATGATCCTATGATGAAAGAAGGAATTTGGAATCTTCAAGGCAGGGAATATATAGAAGACTCCATGGACCCAAGATCTAAAGAGAAACATGAGGAAGAACATGAATATTCCAAGAAACAAATAAAATCTAGAACAACCATTTATTATACCGAGAATCAAAAGACTACCAGCTTGGTTTGAACCCACTAGAAGCAATCGAGCAGAAGAAATGGAAGTTATGATAAAGAATAATGTATGTAATAAAATGTGAAAAATACTTATGAATGGAAGCATTGCAAGATTCAAAGGTTTTTCCAGAAGGAGGGAGAAGACTATGACAACAACTTGTTCCAGTAAACCAAATATACCTCTTGTAGTATCCATGGATTGGAATTTACATGTAAAAGACTATTCTTCCCAATAAAACTAGTGAGAAAGAAGATTATACCATAAAGAGACCCATGTATGTAGATAAAGGAAGACATTGTATGGATTCAAACAACTTGATGCAGAGTATCTCATATATAGTAGAAGCATGGTGAAAAACTTTCTATGACAAATATATTGTATCATAATAGTTACTTAGAAGTATGGGATGATGGATTGCTAATCCATGGAAAACTCTCATGATGACAGAAGAATTGCTTCTTGGATATGTTTTAGTTTGAGCCTTTCCAAGATTTCATGAGCTAGCAGGAAACATAAATGTTGAAATCGACCATGATATATTGTAATGATCAGAGCTATATGAAGCCTTCAGAGAAAACTAGTGTTCCATGATAGACCGAAGTACATCGAGATCAAGCATTATATTCTCCATGATGAAGTCTAGAAAAGGGAAGTGGTTCTCAAATATATCTCCACATATGAGTGGATAACAAATATTTTGGTAAAGCCTCTATCCAAGATGAAATTTTTTCATACTTAAGAAACAAGATGGGGCTCATGGACATGAATTACTTATTGAAAAAGGAAGAGATTAATCCCAGGTTGGGAGGGAGCACTGATATGTTATTTATTTATGGACAATCATTTTTCATTTTGAAAAATGGTCCAGGATGAGCATTTCCTTTCTAGTTCGGAAAGTGGTTTGATATTTCTGACGACCATGCATTTTCCATTTCGTAAAATGGTCCAGATCGGACRTTCATTTTTGTAATGAAAATGGTCTATTAGATTGTTGATGTACCATCGACAACGATTCCCCTTGTGTCCAGTGTGGGGGAATGGTATAGGAMAATCATTATTCTTGGAAGTCACTTTGAGTAGTGGTCAAGTTGAATGGTCCGCCTCACCGAGAAGTCATTCTGTTGAAGTTCACAGTTGTGAGAAGTTTCGAAGAATGGTCTGTTTTGGAGGTTGGTGCAGGAAAATAATTTCCTTAGGAAATAGTACGAACACTCATTCCCTAGGGTAGACTCATTCTCTCCAGGTTTCACTATGATTAGTGATGGAGGAATGGCCCATTTAGGTGAATGGTATAGGTTCAACAATCAGGGACAAACATTCCTTAGGGCATACTCATTCTCTCCAGGTTGCACTATGATTAGTGCCATAGGAATGGTCTAGCTAGGTGAATGGTCTAGGGTCAGAAATCAGGGACAATTATTAGTCTAGGCTTGAGAAGAATAGTCCAGACAACCCATGGATCATGTTTTACTTTTTGAGGGCATATGATCTTCCATATCTCATAGATGTGAGTGGAAGAATGGCCCAGATGACTCAGTTTATATCATGATATTGTTTTATGCAGGTTGATATCAAATGATATGATTGTTGTGGAGATTGTATGTCTCTGGACAATAGATGTATGCTACTATGGTGTATGTGTTCCAATGGTTGTGATTATGCGTCATTATTTAAGTGGTTGTGTGCTACTTGGTGTGGTTTTGTACCACTAGATAGTAGTTGTGTACTACTATGGATAGACATAGTTGTGTTCTATTGAATGGAATTGTTATAATAGCCATGAATACTATCAATAGTGTTGTTGGGCCCTTCGTTTTTTGGATAAGGAATCGAGAAATTTTTGACTGAGTACGAGTTGCGCAAGCTTAAGAAGAGGATGGACAACAGAGAAATAAAGAGAAACATAAATTAGTTGTGAAAGACAACACAATGCCAGCTAAGAAGAAATGGTTACAACAGAAAAAGAAAGCATGCAAGCCAAGACAGAAGACACAACCTAGCTTATATATAGAGATGAACATGATTGTAAAAGGGTTGGTGAGTTGGGTTTTTTGTTGGTTAGCTATTGGTTCAACTGAATTGTGATCTAGTTCAGTCTGATCCTTCCCTCTCTATGAAGTTGTTGTCAGTCGAGTCAAGTAAGGTTCTAAGTCTGTAATGTAATCGATACATATTTTGAGAGTAAGAGCTCTGTGACAGAAGTCCAGAGCCAAGAGTCTGTAATAGAGAACTACTGTGTATTTTTGAGTTTGTAAATGAAGACTGATTCTGGCAATAATATGAAGAAGGATCTAAATTTTCAAAATATGCTATGTCTCTCTGTGTTTTACTTATGCATTACAATACTTCTTTATGGTTTATGATTTCTACATGATGATTCTGTGTCTAATTTATTTTTCACAACGTAAGTAGGTGTGATTATTTCATACATGAGTTCAGATTTGTTCGATAGGTAGATGTCTTGTGCAGGATCAGGATGAGTCGTGAAGGTTCTGTGAATCCTCCTAAGTCTTTTAATTACCCTTCCCTATCTATTTGTCTTAGCAGTGCTTCAGGTGAGACTTCTTCTCTTCAGAGGATATGAAAATGCCAATGCTCTAGACTATTTGGTACCTTTTGTTGGTAACCTGAGAAGGACCCTGGTCTGATCAAACTCGTGCCAAAAAAATGGTTTCGTTGTCGGGACTTGCATTAAAAGGGAACCTGTAGGAAGGATGCTTATGCGGATCCACATATATAGTATTGACCAATGGTGGGAAAGAAACTGTGATGCCTTCAAATGGAAAGAAGCAGAGATGAAGGGAAAATCGGTGGAAGGTACTCGTGAAGCAGTATTTTACTCAGAAAGATCGAGTGACCAATATGAGATTTTATGGGTTAAGTTTCTGGATGAACTTTTCCACTGGATAAAGAGGCTCCAAGAAGATCCAAATTTCCATGAATGAGTCAAGAGGATCTGTACTTGGGACACAGAAAAGATTGCAACACTTCATCGGTTGGATTGTCCAATCACGCGAAAGATTGATTTCTGGTTCAATACCACTTTAGAAGGATATATTATTGAGATTGAAACTGAGAACCACCAATCATTTTTGTGCGCAGAGGTGATTTTCAAGAAATACGGAAGGGGAAGACTTCTAGGAGAGATCCCCCTATGGATTAAATCTTTCTTGATGGAAGAGGGGGTGATGACTATGTCCCTGACTGAGATGGCAGCGTAAACACCCTCGCTTGGGGTAGGGTGAGGCTGGGATAGAGTCATGGCCTGAGAGAGGGGAAGGGTTCTTTGACAAAAGGGGGGGAAACAACAAGAAATGGACTCAAGAGATGAGAAATCCGTGAAGAGAGCCGTTGTTGGGCCTTGACCAAGTTTTGGAGATCCTTGGTCATGTTTGACCTATTTTGGGACTTCGACAGGCTGGTCGAAGGCGGAGCGCAAGTTGAAGTGGAGATTGTGGGATATCGACCCCATTTTAGAGAATTTTTTGGATTAAGGTTTATGTAACGGGCATGGGGATGTTGGCCCATAGGTTTACCCATGTTTATGCCCTTTTGTAATGTATAAATAGAAATCTAGGTGATGTAAGTAAATATACAGATGTAGGAGAGACCTAGTAGAATCGTCTTAGTGCGGAGCTAGAGGCTTTATGCATACTATGTGTTAATACTTGCAGAGCTAAGTGTAAGTGATTGTAAGAGGCATGTGTGCAGATTGTGTAAGAAGAATTTGTGCTGTGATCTAATTCGGGGAAGGAGGATCAGGTGAGGTGCGCGCAAATCTCCTGTCCTATGCGGAGTTAGGCTTGATGCTCTATGCTTGTAGAAGCTTGACAGAAGATAATAAAGAAAAGAAGAGTTGGTGGGCGTAGCCCCACATTGGGGTGCACCATGTATATCCTGTGTTATGGTTGCTTTGTGCATTCTGGTTATTGTCTTTTGTATATAATTTAATCTTAAGTGCAGTAATAAATGTTTAGATGAATCTGGTATGTTAGCTTAGTGCTTAGTGATATGAATGAATTCTAGATCTGATCTCTTCTCATGTACTAAGTGCTTATATGTGTTAAATATGGTTGAATACTAAGTTGTTATATAATTAGGGTTTGGACCTACGATGTGAATAAGGATTGAATACTGATGAATGTTAACTGCTAAGTTCTTTGTTAGAATGGTGTAATCATAGATCTGTGTCTTAGCTAAGGTTGCAGACACTTGAGTCCTGTAACCACCTCTGCCTCTACCTCGGGTGAGACTTCATCTGCTTCGCAGGTGTTGCCAGAAGGGCTGGTAGTTAGGTTTTTTGTTGGTCCATTGTTGAAGTGTTGAACCCTAGAATTTCCCCTATGCCAACAAATGGTTCCATTGACGGGACCTGAAACCGTGATTGCTGGGAACTGAAGAAAAGAGAAAATCTTTGTGCATAGATCTGTTGCTTTAGTGCGAAGCATTCTACTTGACTTGTGAAGCTCTGTGCTAAGAAGAGAAGTCTGATCTGAAGAAAATAGGTAAGATCTTGAAGCTTTGTGCTCTGAGAAAGGTAAGATAAGTGAAAATTTTTGTTTCAAAACTATGGATCTAGGTATGTTTGATAAATTTTGTCCTAGTCTGAAAACTAGGGCACAATTAGAAGAAAGAAGATTTGATATGAATAGATATGATAGAAGTAATGAAAGATATGTTATTCCTATGCATAGAAAGAATGTTCAAATGGATGTAAGATCCTAGAAAGAATTTTTTGCAGGTTAGTTACTGTGACCCCAGTGCGGAGTACAGGAAAGGTTGGGGATCATTTAAGATAAAGAGAGGATTAAACCTTTGTTACAGTTTTAGAAGACCGAGACATCTTGCTAAGGAATGCCTTGGTACAAGACCTAGTTGTCTTTGTTGTAAATCTATGGACCATGAAGCTTTGGATTGCACTAGAATGATTGCTAAAGTTGAAAATATGAGACAAGAAAACCATGATGGAGGCCAAGAGACTAAGACTATGGAAGAATCCCAGAAAGAATCATAGACTGCATTATCAAATATGAAAGAAGACTTGAATGATCACAAAGACACAAATCTATCAGAGATCTTAAAAGAGAAAGAATGCATAGAAGAAAGAATAGCAGCCTACGACATAGACTGTGTCCTAGATGAGGGGACACAGGTGAATATTATGATAGAAAGAACTTGGGAAATTTTGGGAAATCTTGCTATGGTTCCTTCATTAGGAGGAATAGGATTATTTAGAGGAAAGATGATAACCCTATGTGGAAGACTTACCCAGACATCTATGAGTGCTCATGGCACTTTGGCAGAAGAAGAATTTGAGATTGTTAAGTTTGTTGAGAACATCGCCCCATTTGCTATCTTTCTAGGAAAAACCTGGATTGAGAAAGATCATATACGAAGGAAATAAGAGGAGGAGAATCTAGAACAGAAAAATAAAGAACTAAGAGATTTCATGGCTAGGGGAATAACACACTTAATGGAAGGACAATAGAACTAGTCGAAGCTACTAAGGACCAAAGATATGGACGTCGATGTTGAAAGGACACAGGAATACTAGAGACACCTGTCTGTACAAGAGAGTAGAGCACATACCCTAGAAAGAGAAGAAGTATTACCATTGAATCCTATGAAAGACCCTCCACATGTGAAAATTTATCATGACAATAGGAGATAAGAAAGATAATGGAAAGAGGAAATCGGTGATTCAGATCACAAGAAGGAAGGCTAGAAAGCTCAGTAAGAAGAGAACAAAGTTAGAAAAATTGCAAGAAGTTCTAGAGAATACTTCGCAGAAGGAAGGTTTCCAGAACTTGAACTTCTCTAGAATATCAGTACAACATAGATTGGGACTTTGCCATGGAGGATCAATATGACCATTGGAAGCATTACGACCATTATAACAATGCTCCAAAATGATTAGAATTATAGTTATTGTTGGAATGTTTACCCTTGGACCGTTGGGACCGCACCGTAATGAATGGAACTGCATTGATTGAGGCGTTCCTTCCCATTGGAAGAGTCTGTTACGATAATATCTATTTATCCCGTCGAGCGTTGCACTGAGAACAATTTTTTGAATTGTGATCATTCAAGCCCACAAAGAACTAGTTGATTTCGCACAGTAATCATTGAGAATTCTCCATCCATTTTATTACATTGAGTATTGTTCATTGACCTAAGATATTAGATCTTGAGTGTGCATGTCGGACGACATTAGTGCAGTAGAAAAGTCTTTCGAAGAAATTCTAATCGACCTTATGGCTGAGAAGATGATGTTCATAGGATCTCAAGCCTCATCAACGAAAGGAGTGTAAGCCTCCCCGTCAACTGCTTGTGGATCTGGACCATCCCGAGCTGCGACCGAGAAAATAACCAAGCATTGTGATGACTTGGTGAATGCGAAGCTAATCCCATCCATCCTGCCCGACTACATCCCACCCCTGGCCAATGCGGTGATTTGTGACAGTGTCCTAAGGGACTTCGAATACACAGTCATCACTGCATACCTCCCGAAGGGAATATAAGCAGGAAGACTGCAATTGGAGAGGATTCCAACCTTGAAGATCAATGACTATAACCTAGGAGACCACAAGAGCTATGGCATGCTTGCACCTCACAAATATTTGACCAATACCAAGGGGAAGAAGTCGAAGATAATCCCCCAGCTATGGACTATGGACATCATGAGGTCCACTGTCTTGAACATGATGAAGATGCCACATTTTGGAAGGCATCAGGAGGTTAACACATGCATTAAAATCCTGCTGTCATGATTCCATGGCGGGTATCTATTTCTAGATAGATGTATCACTGTCAATCTGGTGCTGATCCATAGGATCACCAGATTAAGCATGCAGGGACCAGACCCACAAGAATTTTATCCAGGAAAGGCTATAGATCATTCCCTGGCGCAGAAGATCAAAGAAACCTGCGACGATGTAGAGAAGGGGACGTGAGGCTACAAGGTGGCCTCCATTCAGAATGGCTTTGTGCACCTTGCTTTCCAGTTGATTGTTGGTAATATAGTTTGAAAGAACAGACCCACGTAGGTCACAGGGTTTGTCGTTGACCTCGCAGGAAAATGTGTGGAAGGACTACAGATGAACTGGGCCAATTACCTAGTCAATCAGTTAGAACTGGACTATCAAGAAGCTTAGGATCAGGGCTATGAGTTCCATTTTAGCTAGTTGTTTATCCTCATCACATTTACTTCTTGGGAGATGCTGGAAGGTGTGACCTTCCCTGACATTGAGCCGTTCGAGCCATTAGCTTCGAAGTTCGCCAGGCTCTGGTATTCGAGTAATATGGGGAAACAATGGCAGTCAAACATAGTATTCCATACCTACTTCCTGCAGCTGAAGAGGGCTATTGAATTTTCCCTCATATGATGCCGAACACTCTGGACATGTTCATGCCCCTTATGAAGTTCTGCACAGATAATCATTTCATTTATATCACTAGGCGGGCAGATGAAAGTAAAGAAGATATTCATTCCTACTACAAGATCATAGAGGAGGACCTGGAAGAAATCACTAAGGAATGGCCTTCATATTTCCTTATACCAGTTGACCAGGAAAAATTGTCTGACCCCAACCTCATTGGAAGTTCGATGGTTACTCGCAAAGAGTATGATGCACCTAGTAGTAGGAGGAAGAAAAAGAAGGAATATGTACAGGAAATACACAACACATCAGAAGAGACTGCATTAGATTCACCTAGCAGAGGAGGTGATGACGAAGTATAAAAAGAAGAGAACAATGGGGAATAAGATAAATAGAAGCAAGGCGAAGTAACATTTCCATAGAATCCCACTGATGACATAGATACATCCAAGAAAATAAAGGTTTCCCCCACAAAACCTACATCGTGAAAGAAGTCCAAAGATAGTAAGCCACAGCTATAGACCATGCTCACAGTCGATGACTTCGACTTCATTATCATAGCCATATTAGATGCCTTAGAAGATATTTTGTAGAAAAACGAAGCCAAACAAGAAACCATGTATGAAAGAATTGAAGCAGAATTGAGAGGGGTACAACAAGCCCTTCACTCCAACCACGCAGTGTCCACTACTCCCCCACCATCAGAAGAAACAGAGTTAGGCAATGAGCCTACCCAACTTCGCAGAATAGCTGATGCGATCGAAGCTTGCCTTCATCATGTGCAGGAAGAAAAAGAACAGGCCATAGTGTCCCTGAAGAAAGTACAAGAGGAAGTCATAGAGAAATGCCAAGTTGTGAAACAAGAGAAGGACGACCTCCAAATCAAGTTTGAAGAGGATAAAGCGTAGATCCAGTAGGAGAAAGAACAGTTGCTCGTGGAGCAGGTTGGAGTTAAAGAGGTAGTCCATAGAGAAATTCACTCTATGACGGGCTTAGAGCAAGTGGAGGAAGAACCAGTGGAGAATCAAGTGACAAATATTGTTGAATCCATTCAGCAGCTTCAACAGAGAATAACAGAAATGGAGCTACAAACAGTGCCAAGCACTCCGCAGGAAGTGCGATACTAGAGAGAAGTAACTGCCCAGAGAGCAGTTGAAAGGATCAAAACATTAGCCTTGGAATGTAAACAACTTTGGAGTCAAAGTGCATAGAATTATGAGCGACTTACTGAGGACCCTGAACTAAAGACACTGGAGTCACATCTCCAGGAGGAAAAGACACAAGAAACAATAGTACAACCACAATTGAAACTCCTGTCAGTAGTTCATAGGATGAAAATATCCCAAGAACAACACATGGCTCAGCAACAGGTCCATGCCATACAAAAAAAGGTTATGGAAGTGACTCAGAAGCTCGAGCCTGTCCAGGATGCAACTTGCCTACTTTTTGAGAAGACTGAAGGCCAAGGAACAGAGATGGAACAAGTAGTCACTTCGGTACAACAATACTTAGGGGGACCTGTGAACAAGGTATTTATTCAATATTTCATCGAGCATGAGGCCGTGGCGAAGTAGCAGATCGAAGCATCTCGAGCCAAGCTCGAGGCGTTTGAGGTAGAGTTACCTGAGTGACTTGGGATGAGTCACAGGTGAGTGTTGGGGGCTTGTTCGTTGACCAAGTTTTGGATATCCTTGGTCATATTTGACCTATTTTGGGACTTCGACAGGCTAGTCAAAGGTGGAGCACAAGTCAAAGCGGAGATCGCAGGACCTCGACCCCTTTTTAGGTAATTTTTGGGATTAGGGTTTAGGTAATGAGCATGGGGATGTTGGCCCATGGGTTTACCCATGTTTAGGACCTTTTGTAATGTATAAATAGAAATCTAGGTGATGTAAGTAAATATACATATGTAGGCGAGACCTAGTAGAATCAGCTTAGTGCGGAGCTAGAGGCTTTGTGCATACTATGTGTTAAGACTTGCAGAGCTAAGTGAAAGTGATTGTAAGAGGCCTGTGTGCAGACTGGGTAAGAAGGATTTGTGCTATGATCTAATTCAGGGAAGGAGGACCAGGCGAGATGCATGCAGATCTCCTGTCCTATGCAGTGTTAGGCTTGATGCTCTTTTCTTGTAGAAGCTTGATAGAAGATAATAAAGAAGATATAAGTTGGTGGAGGTAGCCCCACACCGGGGTGAACCACGTATATCCTGTGTTATGGTTTCTTTGTGTATTCTGGTTATTTTCTTGTGTATATAATTTAAGCTTAAGTGCATTAATGAATGTTTATATGAATCTGGTATGTTAGCTTAGTGCTTAGTGATGTGAATGAATGCTATACCCAATCTCTTCCCATGTACTAAGTGATTAGATGTGTTAGATCTGGTTGAATACTGCATTGTTCTATAATTAGGGTTTGGACCTGCGATGTGAATAAAGATTAAATACTGATGAATGTTAATTGCTAAGTGCTTTGTTAGAATTGTGTAATCATAGATCTGTGTCCCAGCTAAGGTTGCAGACACTTGAGTCATGTAACCACCCCTTCCTCTACCTCGGGTGAGACTTCATCTACTTCGCAGGTGTTGCCGAAAGGGCTAGTAGTTAGGGTTTTTGTTAGTGCGTTGTTGAAGCATTGAACCCTGGGTCTACCCCTGTGCCAATAACCACCATAGTTGAGAAGTGGTGGCACGGCGAGATCAATAAAGGAGAAAGACAGTCTGAGAAGTTGAGGAAAAAATTTAGATCAGGAGAAGTAGAGGAAAGATAGATGGAGGAGTTGTGAAAGATAAGAAGACATGAAAGACTGTCTAGTCAAAGATTGTGTGAGGGAGAAGCACAAAGAGAAAGAAGTCCCCAGGAGGTTGGACAAGAAGGAGAAGGTGTAAACATAAGAGAGGAGGAACTCGACATGAATATTGAATAAGAAAGAGAACATTCAACCCCGATAACAGGATAAATTGGGAATCCGACAGAAGAGATTATTCCAGTGGAAGAAAATGAGACCCCCCAGATCAAAGAAAACCACCCCGAAGCCAGTGGTGCCAACCCTGAATAGCCCATACCCTAAGTTTCTTCTATACAACTGGTAAGTTCGATACTACCTTCTCATGCTAGTTCTGTTCCAGTATAAATAGTTAGTCAATCACAGCCAGGAAGTGCGATTACATGGAGGATATTGGGATCCCATGGTAGATCGCAAGCATAACCGTTAGGTTTTTTTTTGATAAGAAAAACAAGATCATTGATGGTTGGCCATGCAGGATGTTCGATTGACCGATAGCTAGAATTTTGGGGTAAGGGAGACGAAGATGTTGAGCAACACTATTTCTTGTGTGAAGCAATCTGGAGATCCAGAGGGATTCCAGATGCAAATAAGTTGGTCGAGTTTCAGACTACCTTTAGAGGTCATGCTCTCAAGTGGTACATGAACATCATTGAGCCAGGAGTGCCAGGAATGCAAGTTCAAGCGTTCACACTTGGCCAAGTATGGACAAGGTTCATAGCAGAGTTCAAACTACCTCTGTCAGAACAACAAGCTCTGTCTGAGTTGTGCGAGATCCAACAATGGGAAGGTGAATCATCCTAGGAATACAACCATAAATTTAAAGATTCGATAGGGAGGCTAGCACATCCAATCCACGAGGAACATCAAATGGAATGGTACATTAATGGATTTCTACCTTTGACCCAGATTTCTATAACACAACATCGGATATCCACCTTAATAGGCACCTTGGAACAATCAATGAATATTGAAGCCATGGAAGGATACCCTAGGATCCCGAGAGTGACTAGACCCCCAGTAGAGACGAACTTGGTGCAACTAAAATGGAAAATATCGGCGCTTACATAAAATATTCAAGAGATGATGATACCTAGACCATGACGACCACAGGTCTGGTGCACTAGATGTTATACAGAAGGACATCTGGTGAACAAATGTCCATGAATGAGGGGAATAGGACCTCCTCAGAATCGGATGGGACCCCCACCAGGACCCACAGAAGGAGTTTCACAAGTCGCTACGAACTTACCATTCGATAACCCCACCCCTTATCATGCTTTTCCAAGAAGCCAAGCAGCACCAGCAGCTGAGTATTGTGAAATTTGCCAAACCCATGGGCATGGGCCAAGACAGTGCCCCATTATGTAAAAATATTCAACATTACCAAATACAGTACATTGTGAGTTCTGCGCCTCTACCAGCATACCACCCTGAATATCGTTACTCGAGGAGGACCGAAGACAGGAGATGATGTTGATACTCTACCTCATATCCAGAACGCATCAGCTAAAGAAGACATGTATGACCCTCTAAAACAAAAGTTGTTCTTTAAAGATGCCATAGAAGTATTTCAGAATATTCCTAACCTTGAGATGCGAGACAAACCTCCACAGCCTATTGTTTACCCTAATATTGCACAAGTCCTTGCTTCACCCCCTGTAGTCATACCTCGACAACCTCGACAATGTCAAAATGTAGTTTATCTTTGGTTTCAGTTATTTTTCTGACATTCTTGGGAATGGCCAACTAACAAAAAATTTGAGCAATGCGCTATACCTAGTTTTAGGGAATGAAGAATCTAGAGAAACCGAAATAAGAGCTAATCTTCCTGAGAAGAGTACTCAGAGAGTGCAGAGAAGAAAAGTACGAACCAAAAAAAAATTCAGATTGGTAGCCTAGTTAGATGAATTTGAGATTAAGGATATCATGTGGGATCTGGGATTTGATGTGAACATTCTGCCTAAGAAGACCCGGGAAGCCTTAGGAAAATCTAGGCTGACATATTCCCCAATTCAACTAAGAATGGAAAACCAATATTTTATTTTCCCATAGGAAGACTGGAAAATGTAGAAATAGATGTTGTGGGAGTAAAGACAGTGGCTGACTTTGAAGTCATTGAAATCATGGGAGATAAGGACCCTTACCCTGGACTACTTGGAATCGATTGGGCCTATGAAAACTATGCATTGATTGACTTAAAGAAAGACACCATGACCTTTGAGGTTGATGGAATCAAGGTAGTTAAACATTTGGATCCATATGTAGGACCTGGCTATACAGAGCCAACAAACAATAATATGGAGGTCGAAGACTTGGTGTTGGCCCTTGGTTTTGGAAGGAAGCGGAGAACAAGGGAGAAAAGGTAAAAAGAGAAATTCGCGGGAGACACAATGACTGTCAATAGGTCGAAGTAAGAAAAAGAGAAAAGAATACAGAGCGTGGTATGGAAAATAAATCCATTGGATGAGAATATCAAGGATGACAGACTAGAAAGGAAGAGGGATTGAGTACAACTCAAGAAAATGATTGTTGGATGCTTTGGAGCACCGCGCGAGAAGGAAGGAAAGACAGGCTGGCAAAGCCTGGAAAAAGTGGATCAACTTGACCTAGGGTTTTAGGCACCTAGGGTTTTGGTATTTAGGGTTTTGGCACCTAGGTTTTGGCCTAAGGCTGTCGGTGAGTTATTGTAATGTATAAGTATAGGTCGAGAGGACCTGGGTCAGGATGGTACTGTTGTTGAGCATCGTTATTGATTGTTGTTCATTGAGAGAATATTGTATTGTGAGTGAGAGACATGCTGAGAGTAAGAGCCTTCTAGCATTGTAATATCTTCAGCTGTGTGTGAAGATCAAGTCCTACAACTAGGTGCGCAAAAGGGGGAGAGAAAGAGAGAAAAAGACAAGGATCTGCTAGCAGAGAGTGCGGACAAGAACTGTGAGCTTTACCTTAATATATCATAAGCACAATTCTATGGATGTATCCCTAGGGAGAGGGTGAACCATGTACATCTGGTGTTATGTGTGTATGATTGATGCTTTATCTTTGTCTATGATATCTTGTTATTGAGTTATTGTATTAGATCATATCTATAAGAAGGTGGATTAGACCTTAGTGATAAGTAAGCTAGGTACACCACGTTGTATTGTGTTAAGAACCACTTGATATTCCCCTGGTTGTAGACATCTCTATCCTATAACCCCCCCATAGCTACTTCGGGTGAGACTGCATCTTCTTCCCAGGTGTTGTCGAGAGGGCCAGTAGTTAGGGCTTGTTAGTGTACTCTTGGAGTGAACCTTGGGTTTTCTCCTATGCTAACAAATGGTTCCGTTGTGGGGATTGGAACTTCTTGAGGGAATGTCAAGGTGGTTCCCATCGAAGACAGAGACTCAAAAGTGGATAGAAGATCAAGAGAGGGACTTCGTTGAAGCCCAAAACAAGAATCCTAAGATGAGTACCGAGGATTGGTTACAAAGATACATTTTCACCGACATTCACGAGATCTTCTTTGGAGGGATCCATCAGGAGTTGTTTGAGTGGTTGGATAGGTTAGTTGTCTCCTAGTTCAAGACCATATCTAGACCTCTTGTGTTTTGGACATCTGTGCTGATCTAGAGGGTTAAAAGAGTCGACAATGTTGTATCCAGAGCAGTAGATCATTGGTTTGATAGTACCATTGGAGGGTATATCACCAAATTTTCTGTTGACATAGTAGAATCATATAGCCAAGCTGAGAGATATTTTTTCAAAGGACCCAGAGGAAAATGTCTACACTTTCTGAAGCTGAGAATCAAGATTTTGCTGCATGAAAAGAACGTCTTGAAAATACAGTAGATCGGGTGGATTTGAAAAGGTTAATGTTCAATAAATCAGACAGCGACATCGACACAGAAGCGAGACATATGCATTGTGGAAGAGTATTTCGAGGGGTTCACCTTGAGATCCTCTTTAAGAAAAACTACGGAGAAGAAGGTTTCTACAGTGGAGAAGTGGCATATCTGACAAACGAAGAACATTCAAAACCCACCAGAGTAGAAGAAGGGGAAGCTGAAGAACTTCGCCGAAACAAGCCAGAAACCTCGGGAACTACACAAAACACCGAAGTAAGTACTATTAACCCTCCTATTGCCTCAATAGTACCAAGTAGTCAGAATTGTCAGAATCATCAGAGTCCATAGAGTACTACTACTAGCAGTTCAACATCTACTCAGACGAGAAACCTAGATAGCTCCACGACAGATGAGATGAGGATCCCTATATTTAGAGTATATGGATCCAAATAGCTTGATCAACATTGGTTCTTGTGTGAGGCCATATGGGACATTAAAAATATTACCGATGAAGATGTTAAAAGAAACCAGTTTAGCATTACGCTCAGAGAATGCGTGTTGAGATGGTACATGAAGCTTGTCTAAGGACTTGCGCAGCCTAGACCATTGAATGAGATCAAGAACACATTGATTGAAGAGTTTAAAAAACCTAAGTCAGAGTCACAATGTATTACAGAGCTGAAGGAGATCAAGCGAAAGGTGGCCGAACCTGTTTGGGAGTTTGATCAGAGATTCAAGACCCTAAATGGAAGATTGACTTTTAAGATCCCAGATGAACAGAACAAAGAATGGTTCATCGCTGCTCTTTTACCACATATCAGAGTTCCCTTGATGCTACAGAAGATTGCTTCATAGGTAGAAGCATTGGATATCACCATGAAGCTCGAATCAACCCCCATGGGAGAGTCTAGCTCAGTTATGAGCCAGATCTTGAGCCAGCTGACTAGTTTGTCTTTGTAGGTCGAGGATGTGAAGAAGGATAAGGGGAAGGAAAAAAGAGAAGATATCTGGTGTGTAATATGCAGAACATAAGGTCATCATAAGGAACACTGTCCCCTGTTTCATGAATATTTGGCCTCAGGAGCACCGATCCCCTTGAGTCAAGTTAACTTTCCCTGGTGCGAAGTATGCAGAAACTGACATCGCCTTGGTGAGTGCTATTACATGCAAAAGTATGTTCAAACACCTGCAAACCTATACTGCACCTTTTGTAAGATAGTAGGGCATGATGATAGAGACTATAGGGCCTATGAACTCATGCATGAAAGGTTAAGAGATGTATACAAGATCCAAGGCGAAGTACAACAAGAGGGAAACACTACGCAGTGCAACTCCCTGGGAAGAGGAAACTTCAATCCTCGTGGTGGATACAAAGGACGAGGAGGAGGAGGAGGAATGGGCCAAGGCCGAGGACAGATAATTTGTTATAACTTCATGTAGCCATGACATCTAGAAATGTATTGTCAGAACCCTTGTACTACTTGCAATTATTGCAATTCTTTTGAGCATGTTATAGAAGATTGCCCTATGTTGCTGACTAAGATTCAAGAAAGATGAGGACCTCAGTAGAACCCACAAGTACAGTTGATATATGCTGAACCTCGTGGAGAAGACCCGAGAGTCACTATTATTACTCAAGGAGGCAATGCTACAGGAGAATATAGAATGGTCCAAGGAAATATTGCAGAAGATTCAGGTATTAGGAATGCTGCAGAGAAGACTCAAGATTTTGATGAAAAGAAAGAAAGAAAAATCTTTGAGGAAACAATACAGGAGTTCAAGATGGACCAAGGATCCTCATAAAAAACACAACCAGAAATAAGAGAATATGGAATGCCTCAGGAATTTGACCAGTCGGCTTCACCGAAGCAAGGAAAAGAGGTAAGCAAGCTCATGGAATTTCTATATACTTGGATTAAGCTAATCCAGGATGAAAACGCTGTAAGAGAACTTGAGAATTTAATCAAGCAATATGAGCTAGGAAAGATAGACCCCTTGTTGAATAGGGAAGTACACCAAATTGGGAAATGGAGAAGGACAAACAAATAATTACACTTGAATGCTCAGATAGGAGAGTATGACATAGACTATGTGGTCCTCGACTTAGGGTCAGAGGTTAATGTCATGAAGAAGAAAACTTGGAAACTGATGGGAAAACCAAAGTTATTTTATTCCCCTATAAGCGTTAGGATGGCTAATAAGCAGGCTATCAACCCATTTGGAATATTGGAGAATGTCCCTATGGACATCAACAGAGTTAGAACCTTTGCAGATTTTGAGGTAATTGAAATTGTTGATGACAACGAACCTTACCATACATTGCTAGGAATTGTTTGGGCCTTTAACAATTACACTATTGTTGATTTGAAGAAAAGACGTATGAGATTTGAAAAATATGGCCTTAGGGTCATTGCACCCTTAGATCCAGATGAAGGTTAGTGATGCACAGAACCCATCAGAGAAAAAGATCATGCATATGAACTGGAAAACATCTACAAACTAACAGCTAGACAACAGGATTACATCAATCCTACAGCTAACATGAATCTCAGCTGGCGAAGTGACAACACATGTTCATCAGATTCAGAAGAAGGGCTGGAAAACTGGCAGAAGCAGCTATATGAAGTATCTACCAGAAGATGTGCTATATGAACCAAAGAAGTTCGATGGATCAACACATTAGTAAGTAACTTACCCACATTTGATGGGATGAACCCCTTAGAAGCCTTCCTATCAGATTTTGAAACAAGTGTACCAATACAACAAAGATTGTTAGCAATGGATGAGGCCCTGAAAGCCACACCAGGAATATGGTGGGGGACACATAAAAACAACATCACAGACTTGACACAATGCCAAACCTTGATGACAACGCAGTTCTCAGCACAAGAAGTAAGTTGCGAAGTCATGTATACCGGTCGAAGTTTCCCAAAGGACCATGCACGAAGCTGCGAAGAGGCCTGGAGCGATATTCCTCGAGAACAATGGGTGCACAGATTCATTAACACACTAGACATGGCCCCTATCAACTGGTACCTTCAAGTGGAGCCGCGCCTTGTCACTGTGGATTGGGAAGGTAATGATTCAAAATTTTATCACCACCTTTTTATTTGAGAATGAATATCCTTAAGTAGACCAAGCATTATATATTGTGAGACAGAAGGTATTCGAAGAGGCATTTAGCCTCCCTATGGAACAAGAGGAGGACGAATGGACTACGGCTCTCCAGAAATTGCAGGGCTGATACAACATCAATGCCGATGATGACGATGATCCAAGGAAGGTTAAAATCACTGAAACAAAAGGACAAAGAGATGTGGAGGGACTAGGAGTTGAACTACCATTTATTGGGCAGTCAATCAAGATAAAAAAAAGTCAATATTGGAACAAAGGAGACACCGAAGCTTGCTAATATCATAGATTATTGGGACGTTGCTAACATTGACAAGATTACATAGTTATTTCATGAATATCAGGACTTGTTTCCAACCAAGTTCACTGATATGAAGGGAATCAAAGGACCTATGGGAGAGATGAGAATACATTTGAAACCAGATGCGAAGCCAGTCAAGCAAAGACCCTACAAATTGAACTTGAAATACAAGGAAAAATAAAAGATTGAGCTCGACAGAATGATGGAAGAAGGGATTATTGAACCTGTCGAAGAATCAGAGTGGATCAGCCCTATGGTGGTACAAGACAAGAAGATAGGAAAAATCAGAATCTGTGTGGACCTCAGGAAGTTGAATGATGTCTGTCTGCATGACCCCTTCCCTACACCATTCACCGATGAARTGTTAGACAATGTGGGAGGTCAAGAAGTATATTCTTTTATAGATGGATTTCCAGGATATCATCAGATCCGGATCGCTAAGAAGGATCACCAAAAGACCACATTTGCCACTGAATGGGGATCCTACCAATACATAGTGATTCCATTTGGACTGAAGAATTCCCCAGCTATCTTCTCCAGGGTGGTGGTTGAAGCATTTAAAGAATTTTTGCATAAATTCTTAGAAGCCTATTTTGATGACTAGACTGTGGTTAGTTTGCTGAAAAACCATATTGAATGTCTAAGACTAATGTTGGATAAATGTAGGCCGTGCCAAATTTCTTTAAATTTGAAGAAGTGCATATTCTTCTCACCATTTGGAGTGTTATTAGGCCATATTGTATGCAAGCAGGGATTGCTAGTTGATCCATCTAAAGTTGCAATTATTGTTTATTTACCACCTTCTACTTTTGTTAAACAACTGCGCACTGCGCTAGGACATACTGGCTATTATAGGAAATTCATTAAACATTATGCCCAAATTACAACACCGATGGAGAAGCTACTGAAGAAGGATTGCCAGTTTGGTTGGATGGATGAATGCCAATAGAGATTCGACACACTGAAACAGAAGATTGTCACTGTGCCCATTCTGGTCTTCCCAGATTGGAGCAAAGAATTTCATGTGCATGTCAATGCATCGTCCATTGCATTAGGAGCTGTGTTATCATAGCCGAGAAAAGGAGACATCGATCACCCATTAGCCTTTGGTAGAAGGAAGCTATCTACAACAATAATTAACTATACCACTATAGAAAGAGAAGGATTAGCCATGGTGTATGCACTGCAAAAATTCTGACACTACTTGTTGGGAGGACACTTTAAAATGTTCACAAATCACTCTGCGTTGAAGTACCTAGTCAACAAGCTAGTGTTGGAGGGGAAGATATGAAGATGGCTTCTACTATTTCAAGAATATGATTTTGAAATCATAGTTAATCCAGGAAGAATGAACAAGGGTCCTGACCACTTGTCGAGGATGGAACATGGCAAAGAACCTACCAGTTTGGAGGATACACTGTCAAATGCACAACTGCTCCCAATTAGGAAGATTGATGAACACTTTGCAGACATAGTCTAGTTCCTTTCAACATGAATGACACCTAGTCAATATACAATTCCCTAGAAGAAACAACTCGTGGTGCACGCTGCAGACTTTTCACTTATAGATGGTTAGCTATACAAACTAGGACCTAATGAGATAATAAGAAGATGTGTTATGGAGATAGAGTGACCATTGATCCTTGCAAAATCTCATGAAGGAATCGAAGGAGGACACTACGCAGGGAGAGAGACTATGAAGAAGGTCCTTCGAGCTGGCCTTTGGTTGCCTACCTTACACATAGATGCTAAGGATTATGCTAGAGCCTGTGATGTATGCCAAAGAGTTGGAAAACCATCCAGATGAGATGAAATTCCATTAGCACCTTAGATGACCCTACAAGCATTTGAAAAGTGGGCCATTGACTTCATGGGACCTATAAACCCACCAAGAAAATGCACAAGAGTAAGGTATATCATTACTATGACAGAATACTTAACTAGATGGGCTGAAGCCAGAGCAGTTAAAGACTGTAGTGAAACTACAGCCACACGCTTTATATTTGATGACATAATAACTAGGTTTGGATGCCCCAAAATCCTTATGAGTGATCAAGGCACACATTTCATTAATAATACATTTGAATCCATGACTGAAGAATTTGCAGTCCACCATCAGAAGAGCACACCTTACCATCCACAAGAAAATGGAATAGTTGAAGCTTTCAATAAGATCTTGGAGACAACATTAACAAAGATTTTCATTGTAAATAGGGATGATTGGGAATTAAGAGTACCTGCAGTACTATGGGGCTATCGAATCACTTCCAAGAAATTAACAATGCAGACTCTTTTCAAGTTAGTTTATGGTCTCGAAGCTATTGTCCCAATGGAATACTTGGTACCAAGCTTAAGAATTGCTGCATTTATAGACATGGATGATACTGATGCTATTCAATATAGGCTTTCACAGTTGGTTGAACTGGAGGAAGACCGACTCATTGCAGTATTCCACCAGCAGGTCTAGAAGGAATGAGAGAAGGCATATCATGACAGGAACATCAAAAAGAAGACATTCAAGTAAGGTGACTTAGTACTGGTGTATGAAAGTAAGTTTATAAGAGATACAGGGAATTCATAATGCATTGGCTAGTGTTGCGCCTATTTTGTCACCTAAATGAGAAAAACAGAGGTGCTTACAAGCTTAGTTGGGTTAGCTAAGAAAGACAACAGTAAAGGAAAGGGTTATAAAAAGAAACATAAAATACTAAGCTAAGAATTAAACTAGAAAAGGAACGAAAAACTCAACTATTGAGCATAAGAACATAAGAACAAGAAACAAACAAGACTCATGTCACCAATGGAAAGGATTGTATTAGTGAAAAATAAAACATTGAGAAGAAAGGGGACTTTGGGTCCCTTCTTCCTCCAAGGGAGGGCTCTTGGACCCCCACAATTTGAGCTCTTCTTACAACTTTGAAAACTTGAAAGAAATGGTGAAAGAATTCCAAGCTAATCCACTCAAAAGGTGAGGTGGATTGCCCAAATGTAATGATGCTAGTATACTCTTGATGAGAAAAGAGGATTCCCCAAGAGAATAGCAGCGACATAACCTTGCAAATGAATTCCTTGAAAATGTAGTGCACCCATGGCCTTGTTTTATAGCACTGCTTTGAGGTATTGTGCAACTAGATTTTAGTGTGAAAAGGGGTTGCTTAGGGCATTTTTAGGTTTTGACCAACCACTCAGTCGGATCCAACTGAGATTTGGATGTCAAATCAACTTGGAAGCTGAACCAGAAGTGGGTGGGAGGCCGACCAATCTCATAAATGCGTTGTTCTCAGGTGTGCGTGGATTTTAGCGACCACAGTCGTGCATCGTGCACATGTGCACTTTTCTTGCGTTTCTGGATGGCGCATATGCATGCGTGCCCTGTGTAGTCATAGCGCACCTTGATTTTATAACTGGTTGTATAGTTTTGGACCTTTTGGAAATGCTTTTTTGGTAATTTTGGTCCATGGGTGAACTCATAGCTGTTTGAAGATGTTGGATTCCTGTAACCATTTGCAGATGAAATTTCAGTGATAACAGATGCCCCCTGATGGATGAGGTTAGGAGCATACGTATAGCTGAAATTCATCAATGTTTCTTCTACTGAGAGTGTCATTGTAAGAAAGAGTATCAAGAGTGACCCGTTGGAGGGAGAAGGAAACCTGTAGGACCCAACCTTCCGTAAGGTATGTAAAATAAATTGTGTACAAACGAGGCGAGCATGCCCCATGCTCGTGTCATGTAACTCAAAAAGAAGGGTGTTGTATAGTAATTGAAACTGTGTGTTGATGTAGACAACTGCAGCTCCCTCGAGGGTGGTTGTGATAAAGGAAGAGGACAATTCTGAGGAGGAACATACTCTAAACAGTAGGCAATGACACTTGTAAGAAGTATCACAGATTCTTTAGGCATTGATAGCCCAACCAAGTTCAGAGGTCTTCGACAAATATAAGAAACAACTGCAATAGTCGCAAAGTAAAACCCACCGTAACATTAGAAAGTGTTGAAGTCGAATGTTATGGGGGTCAACGACAACAAGGAGCAATTATGGTTCTCCCTGTGCTGTCTGGGACCTCTCATTGGAAAGGAAATGAGAGTCAAGATACTATCACCCTTTTGGAAACTATGCTGATGTCGACAAAAGAGGGACACGACTCCAAGAAGAAAAGGGCTTCGTGAAATCTACTAGGTGAGGTTAGGAACTGAGGAGGTACATGGACGAAGTCAAGATGTGTGGATATTCAAGACTGCCCTTGGTTGGGGGTATATGTGAGGTATAAGTGGCCGCAACCGTTCAACTAGGTCGAGTGTCAGGGGGACAAAAAGACATGGGATAAGTTGTGCTAGAGGCGGGACAAAGTGAACAAACTCAGAGAGAAGAGGTAGGTGGCTTGTGGGATACTCGAAGTATATGGACAATGTCAATAGGAGTAGATATTAAGGAGTGCCCCAACCAAGGGTGACATGGGTTGCGTTTTCCAGGAAGTTCGCCAAAGGTGACGACAAAAAGATATGTAACATGCTAGAAATAACGACTTAATTACAAAAAGAATTAAAAAAACCATGGGGATAATAATACAAATATATAAATGGGTGCCCTAGTGTAGGAGGTCTTGGCCTGGGGATGGCACAAGTTGGTGGAAAAAAAGGCCCCTTAGGCTGGTTTCTATAGTAGGGTAATGTATGGAGGGTAATCTGAGGGTGGGCAGACTGATGATGGGCGAAATGGATGGTAAATGATGTTGCGAGAGTGCAGTCAAAAGACTTCATGAGGGAGTGCCCTGGGATTCCAGTGGGTAGTCTAGCAAAATGAGGAGAATGAAGGTGTGGTTGATTCGTGACATGATGTAAGACTATTGGGACTCCCATTCCTAAAGGGTTGAAAACAACATGAGTGTCAAAGTGCCAAGGGGTCTATGAATGGGACAACTCATGTGGGGGAGAGTGCTACTGGGTGACAGTAACCAAAATGCAATGGAGGTGGCGGTACTGCAGAGCCAGATATGGTGACCCTAAAGGCAAATTTCAGAGGGTGTGACTGGAGATGCAATGGAGATTTAGAGGGAATGATTACATGCCAGTGTTGATTATATACCTGAAGGGGTTGCACTGGTGTATGATGACCAAGTACTTGCACACATGAAAACCAAATACTCGACGTGAACAATATCTGAAGAGAATCGAACATACAAGCATTTATTTGATAATCTTGAACATGAGCATGCGTACCTGGACGGGGTATGGAAAAAATGGCTCCCCAGGGGCTAAGGGTGAAAAGTGGCATGGTGACTGTCTTGATGTAGAGGATGGGGTACTGATCCCATGGCTGAAGACAGATCGAAAAACAGACACCCGGAGCTCCCGTAATGGGGTCTGGAAGTTTGGCAAAAATGACTATATATAGCTGTAGGGCCCACATTGCCACCTCATTTGTACTTGTTGTCAGAGTGATTGGACGAGAGATATTTCAGAGGAGATTTGGATATTTTGGGAGAACGAGGCAGCCGATTCAGGACCAACGAGCTTCAGGTTAGTGGTCTTATCGTCCTGCATAGAATTAGGTTTTCTATTTGTGGGCAGGGCCTGTATGGAGGGCCGTACAGGGAGTTTTGTGGGTGTGGGCCCCCCAGTGCATGGGCGATCCGAAAACATGCGCGCATGGGTGAGCGCCTGTTATCTGGATATCCATGCATGGGTGCTCCCTAAGGGGGGAAAAAGGTGTGCATCGTATGCATGCCTATTATCTAAATAGCTGCGCATGGGTGTGCGACTGTGTAGTGGATAGGCACGCTGTGTTTGTGACAGGGGTGCATGAAGGTGCCTTTGTATGGCAGAGATGCACGCATTCATGTGCACCTGTGGGATGAATAGGCGTGCATGTTTGCGTGCCTGTGGGGTGAATAGGCACGCATGTGTGTGCGCCTATGGGGTGAACACGCACGCATATGTGCACGCCTATGGGTTTAAACAACCGTGCCTTGGGGGAAAGGCTGATAGGTGCAAAAATCATCTTTTTTGGAGATTTTAATGTGTTTATGTTTGATATGGCTGATCTAGGACTGGATTATGTGGTTGCAGGTAATCATTGGGATGATGCTGGTTCACTGGCGAGAGAGGGACTGGTCATAGCTTAGGGAGGCCGTGGCTATTGAGGAGCCGGCGGTTCGTTCCACTTTGGCAGCTTGTGGGCTACTGAAGTTCTTTGAGTTCCTTGTGATACGGGCCCAGGAGTACCTCCTACAGTTCTTGATCTAGATGTGGAGTCTGAATTTGCATTGTTTTATGGTGCGGGGTGAGCAACTAGCCTTCACTGTGGTGGAGGATGTGTACTTTTTGAATGGGCTCCCTTTTCAGAAAACACTCTTACCGGTGGATCCCATGTTACCTGGGGACGGAAAGTTGGCTACCTTAGGCCAGAGGTATTGTTCGAGAGATGACTTTATGTTGGGCTCCATGGTGAGTATCGGGGCTATGGATGCTTTGGTTCATTGCTGTGTAGCAGTGATGGGTGTGAGGGTTTATGGGTCCCTTGCAACTCAGTGGATCAGTGGTGGTCAACTGAGGATTATGGCGAGGGCATTGGCAGGAGAGCATTTTTCCTGGGGATTATTGCTGCATGCCAATATGATAGGGCAACTTGACAGGTTTTGTGTTGCAGACTCAGGGGACTTTGCCTTTGGGTCCATCTTGGTGGCATGGTTTTTGGAGAGGGTTTCGATGTTGCGCCCTAGAGTTTTATTGGGTGCACCTGGTGCGCGAGAGCCACGACTGACGTGGTGGTCACAGATTTTGATTCATCATGGTGGTGGTGAGGGTGGCCATTTTTTCACGGCCGAGGCTACACAAGTGTGGTGGTAGATGTCGTAGATCATACTGCAGTATCCATACTATGGGGTTGACTTCCGGGGTGATCCGGATATGGTGTTACCTGCAGGAGAGGTGTTTGACCACCGAGGTATGTTTGTGATTTGTTTGATATGTTGATATTTGAGATAGTATGACCTATGTATTATGCATAAATGGATGTTGATGCTATCCTTTGTTTGTTTGTATGTGCAGATGTGGGACCTCGTGGGCATGAGGTTGAGTTGGTGAGAGCGTCGACTCGTTAGGGATTGGTGAGGCCTCCGTGGGGGGAGTCGTGGGTAGGGGAGAGACGACGATGTGAGGATGTTGAGGTGAGACCAGTTGGCGAGGAGAGAGTGGCTAGGACATGCAGTTTCGATGACCCTAGTGCAGGGCCATCGCATGCTCCTTCGACTAAGGCCGTGGGAGTTTTTGAGGATATTCGCCATCGCTTGGAAGCGGTGCTACAAGGTGTGCCTAAGGTCATGTGGTCGTGCATCCTGGATGATGGCATCCCAGAGCAGTGTGTGGGAGTTCTGCTGATGTGGCAGACCGTGGTTCGACGAGTAGTAGTAGCAGGTGTTGTGATGACCGGGTAGTTACCTCCAGGTCTGGAGGGACCGATAGTGGGTGGGGCACCACCACCCGAGGGAGGGCTAGGAGGTGGTGCTCTAGAGGTACCATGAGTGTCTCTCTATGTATTTTTGTATATTATATATAGGCTGGTGAGCCCATTTTGGTGTAGTGACACTAGTTTTGTACTGAGGTGCTTCACTGGCCTACAAATTTTGTATACGATGTATTCTATGTGTATGTAAACATTTTGATGGCACTGTTGACCAATTTATATATATGGATATACATTTTGGGGTCTTTGTGATGTTCACATGTGTGTGAGAATTTGTGTTTTTTAATGTTATTTATGATGTCTAATCTATATATGCTGTGATAGGCTCTTGATGGTTTATGTGTGTGTAAAGGTATCTTGTTGTGATATATGCCAATCGAGTATAATGTTAGCTAGGTTATCTGTGATTTGATAAATTGTCTTGGAATATGTGTAAATGTAATGAAATCAAAATGTCGATATAAAAGTCTAACTTACAGGTATTTGTGAAAAAGGGAAGGATCGCGGACACGGTACATATTGTTGAGTTGGAGGACGACTAGTTGGGAGTCAAGTAAGATGCTAAGGTGACAAATACGATGATGGATGGCATCGACGAGGAGGCCAATGACGACAGTGTACTCGGCTTGGTTGTTGGTTACTGAACCCAAACATATGCCKCTAGAGTGGAGCAGTTCATGTGAGGGGGAATAGAGGGCCCAAGCTGTCGAAGCGAGATTTTGTGTCCAATAGATGGTGCCGTCGACGTAACCGATGTGGTAGGCCGATGGAGGAAGCATCTGTCAATAACACAAATTCTAGTTTAGATGTGAGGTATGGAAAAAAGATTAAAAACACTATAAAAGAAATAACCTAATGTAGAATGGCTATGCTTAGGCATAATTTTTTTTTAAGTATAACCCATTGATGGGTTATTTGAGAGAGAGGCCCTTGGGAGAAGCTAGGATGTATGCACCTTTGGTGAGGCAATGTTGGAAAATGTTGGGGGCATGCCACAGTGACTCGAATTTTCCATGATCGAGGGTATCATGAGCGATATCATAAGCAAGGACGAGGTCACCTTCGTGAAATGAGTGAAGGTTGACATGGCGATCAAAGGTGGCCTTTGACCATTTTTTGGCTGCCTCATTGTTCTGTAATGAAGATCGACGATCTTCATCCAGGGACTCTAAGTTCAACAAATGCTACTCCATTGGAGCAGTGTTGGGTAATAGCTCAATTGCGGTGCGTAAGGTGGGAATTTCACACTCGATAGGAAGAGTGGCCTTTACCCCATGGACTAGATGAAATGGTGTGAAACCAGTGGTTGTTTCCATGGCCGTACGGTAAGACCATAGTGTGGAAAATGACATATAATGCCAATTGGTCTTATGTTTGTTAACCATGCGCTATAACATGGTCTTGAGGACCTTGTTAACTACTTCGACCTATCCATTGGACTGAGGGTAATATGGTGAGGCAAACTCATGGGAGAATCCTAACCGGGATGAGAGTTCGAAGAAAATCTCATTCTCGAAATGTCTCACATGATCGGAGACTAGTTGGAGTGGTACTCCAAAGTGGGATATGACATGATTAAAGAAAAAACATGTTGCGGTGTCAGCGGTGTTGTTGAAGGTAGGCATGGCTTCAACTCATTTTGTGAAGTAATCGACTGCGACAATGATGTATTTGTGTCCATTGCTGGATGGGGGGTTACAAGTCATGTAGTCAATGCCCCATTTACAAAAGGGGCCTGTAGTAATGACTGGGTGGAGAAGAGCAGGTGGTGCTCATGCTTTGTTGGTGTAAAGTTGACATTTATTGCATCGCTTCACGGCATGAATGCAATCGTGAAACAATGTAGGCCAAAAGTAACCTGCTCAGATGATTTTCTGAGCAACGGACATCCCCGAAAGATGGCCCTCGCACGTGCCACTATGGCAGTCGTTGAAGACTCTATAGGCCTCGTCAATAGTCAAGCATCAACGGAGTATGGTGTCAACCCCTCGTCGATATAAGATATCTCTGATGAGGAGATATCAGGGAGCCTAGTGGTGAATACGATGGTGATCATCTTGTGAGAGGTGGTTACCAAAATTTTGGGTTCGGAGGTAGATGAGGAGGTCACCGTACCAAGGATCATTCAAAGTGATATAAAAGAGATGTTCATCGGGGAAGTCAGTATTGATGGGGGCACTTCTAGTATTGACAGGGAGGGTTGTGACAAGTTCGACGAGGACGAGAGATTTCTTGCTCTTGGGTGTTGAAAATTCAAGGTCGTACTCCTGAAGGATAACGATCCATCGGGAAAATTTGCCATTAATTTTCTGATGATTGAGCATATATTGCATGGGGTTGGAATCTGCTATGACTTTAATCATGCAAAGCAGAATGTAATGGTGCAGTTTCTGTACTGCGAGGATGACTGTAAGGGCTAGTTTCTCTTCATGATTATACTTCAAGGGTGGCCCTGAGAGGTTTTTACTAATGTAGTAAATGACATGTTCACAATCGTCATCGCTGATTTGAACGAGAAATCCTGCTACTGAGACATCTGATGCTGATATGTAGAGGATATAGTCGCGATTATAGTCGGGTGAACTAATTAAAGGGGCATTGGAGAGTGCTATTTTACAATCGTTGAACGCTTTTTGGGCATGTTCATCCTAGTGAAATGGGATGTCATGGCGTAGTAAGTGAAGGAAACCGTGTGCTCAAGTGGCATAGTCTGGGACAAATCACTGTAGAAAGTTAGCTTTTCCTTGTAGGCTCTGGAGTTGGCATAAAGTCCGGGGGGGTGGAATTTCTATGATGGCCTGGACTTTGAGGGGATCCACGGTAATACCGCTTTGGGAAATGATGAATCTGAGGAGGTGCGCGATAGTGACACAGAACACACACTTGAGGGGGTTCAAGCGGATGTTGTACTGATGACATCATCAGAAGATGATCCGTAAATCATCAAAATGCTGGGTGCATTTTTTGGATTGAGCTCTGAGGTCGTCCAAGTATGTGAGGATGATATGAGCTAGATCGTGAAAAATGTATGTCATAGCCCATTGGAAATTTACGCCAGTGTTTTTTAGGCCAAAAGGCATGACACGATATGAAAAAGTACCCTAAGGGGTGGTGAATGTGGTTTTGCATTGATCAGATGGGTGGATTTGGATTTGGTTATAGCCAGAGAAACTGTCTATGGAGGATAAAGCCTCGTGGCCTGCACAGTCATCGATAATTTGATCGATGAAAGGCATTGGAAAGTTGTCTTTGGCACAGGCTTGATTGAGATCGTGAAAGTCTGTGCATACCCAGATAGTGCCCTGTTTTTTGTTAATGGGCATAGGGTTGGAAACCCATGAGGTATAGGAAATGGGGTAGATGAAGCCAGCCACATGTAATTTGTCAGTATCGGCTTTGATAGTCATGGCTTTGGATGGGTGTAGCGGTCGTTGTTTTTGGCAAATCGGTGTGATATCAGGCCAGGTGTCTATGCAATGTTCGACAATAGAGGGATCAAGGCCAGACATCTCTGTGTATGACCAGGCAAAAATATCCCGATATTCTTGCAAGAAGGATTTATAGGTGGTGATTTCTTGAGGAGTGGATGCACCACCAATGGTGATTTCCTCGACGATTCCATTTTTGATGGAAATATCAATTTTGATGGTGGGGGAGATGTTGGCCATATTTCCTTCTTCAAAAGCATCAGGGGCAGGGATGGGGTTGTTGAACCAGTCGTTATGCCCTRATGGGATAAAATCCTTGGTTTCGACTGTGTATATGGGGTGTTGGTTAGGAGGCGTGAAGGCTTCTTGTGAACATAAGAGCGCTTTGTGGTGTAGCACATCCCATGGGTAGTCCGAGGTGGTTAGTTCCTCGAGTATGTCCTCGTCATAGTGGAGTTGGYAGGAATACAAGGGATCGCAAAGAGTGATACCGGTGACTATCACCGTGTGGTTGCCCTCTGGTGATGAAGAAGTAGGGGGAATGACGCAATGAGATTGTGATGGTTTTCTTGACATAAACCAAATATCGAGGTACTGAGGAGTACTAGTGGTAGTTGGGCATAAAATGTTCGTGGGGAAATGAACGGGAGAATTGGGGGGATTTGGGGGTAAATCCTCATATAAGTCATCCAAGAACCACGGAGGAATAGGGAGTGCCTTTGGTTCAGGAGAAATAATATGAAGAATCTCTAGTGATGAGGTAAGGTTAATCATCGATTCTATAGGGGGTGCAGGGGTTTGAATCAGGGTCATTTGGCGTTGCCTGTATTTAATGATCATAAGACATTGATATGTAAAATGATCTAAGGATTCGCATAGAGAGCAAGGGAATCTCATATGTTCGTTGACTGAATTCGTGACATAATGGATGTCAGTGATGTTTGGTGGGGATGATGTAGCTGGACTGCGTTCGTGCTAGAAGATTTGGTGTACTACTACTAATGTCTATTGGAATTGAGGTAGCGATGGGCAATGGTGTGTATAATGGCCATATTCTGAACATATGGCGCAAGCGAATTTGGTTTGCAGCCCTTTGCTACTTTCGTTAAGGGAGGTAGCGACAGTACTTGCTAAAGTGATGAACGATGATGGTGTTTGATTGAGTTGAATTACGTTATGTAACTCGGGTAGAGATGGGCATTTGTTGGTTGGGTGTCCATCTTTCTCACATAGCGCGCAAGGAGGTTGGGCGCATGGGGGAAGTGGAGTTGTGGGCTCCTTCTTCTTTCGCCTGCCCCTAGCTGTGGCAGGGAGGTTAGTGAGTGGGGGTGTAGAGGGTATGGTGGGAATGAGTATGGGAATCGTCATTGGGATTCCTTCTGTTTGGGGGGGAAGGGATGGTTGAGGAACCATCTCTGGTGGATGTAAATACCAAACTGGGATTGCCAGCACCATATTAGGGAGAGTAAGCATTGCGGCTACTTGGAAAGCTTGAACGCCTGGTGGAGGGTAAAAGAAGGGGATTTGAGTAATGGCTTGGGGAACTGTATGCCAAACTAGGATATGGCCTTGGGGTGAGGTGAAATCGTGAACTAGTGGAGCCGACGAGTTCGCGGGAGGCTCATGAGGGAGGGGCTCTGCGACTAGTGGGATGTTAGATATGAGAGAAGCCTCCATAGGAGGAAGGGTATCCTTAATGTCAGTTCCTTTGGATGATACGAAACATACCTAATTGGAAGGATGAAGGAGCGGTGGTGCACCATGGTAAGTTCCTAACAATGATGGGTCTTTGAAAATTTTTCGGGCCCCATTTTGATCAGTGGGTATGCTTCAGGATTAGTGTGGATGAGAGGGAGAATGTTATCGATGTTGGCAGAAGGGTTAGGCTCATAATGTGAAACTTGGTCAATTGTAATGATCTTCCCATTATGGGGGAACATCATGGTTCGAAAGACGGAAGAGGCAACTGCCTTCATAGAGTACATRTAGCTACAATCAAACAAGATATTGTAATCAAGCGGGGCATTAATAACTTCAATGTAAATGAGAATGGTCTTGCCCCTGAGTTCTATAGGGACATTTTGAAAGAGCCCTTTGGGAGAAGATGGTCGTCTATCATAAGCTCTTAAGGTAATGGCAAATGGTATGAGTTTGGGGGAACCAAGTTTCTGCCATACAAACTTGGACATGATGCATGTGGATGCACCTTCATCAATGATGGATTGATGAACTGTAATGTTCCAAATTTTTATTGAGATTTGAAAAGTGATGAGAGTAGGGAGATGAGGTTCTCCACTATCAAGATCAAATGTGATGAGTTGAGTATCCATGGGGTCGACTGCCCCCAATGTGGAAAGTAATGATTTCTGCTGAGTGAGAGAAGTTTGAAGGACTTATAAGACTGACATAGCAGCCGAGACCTATGCTAATTCATTGACCAAACTATAATTATGAGCCACCCTAGCCTGCGGGTTGNTGAAGGACTTATAAGACTGACATAGCAGCCGGGACCTATGCTAATTCATTGACCAAACTATAATTATGAGCCACCCTAGCCTGCGGGTTGTGGACATTCCTATGCAATGGGATGCGAGGGATGTGAAGAGTTGTTTCTGCATTAGGGTGAGGGATCATCAAAGGGCGTCCCATTGGTGTTGGGATGGTTTCTGGGGGAATGGGAGGAGACTCAGTGGGTGCACGGTATTGATGACTATGTGTATAAAGAAGGACTTCTTCCTCACTAGTGAGGAGGATAATACGATCTGCGGGATTGTTCGGGTTGAGATATTGTCCGAACTGTGGTGGGGTAGGTTACATGTCCTGTTGGGTGTTCATCACACCCTGGTGCAGAATGGGGTTCTGCAGCATGGCTGGCGGAGGTTGTTGCATGTATTGTTGTGGGGCTTGCTGAGGGGTAGGCAGTGTTGGAGGATGTGGTCCATTTCCTGAGTCTTTCATTAGTTTAAAATCATCGATTTGGGGGCAATGATGAGTATAATGACCGAACTCACCACAAAGGGCACAAGGGAATTTGGTTCAAAGATTATTGTTATTTTTCCCTTGACGTTTGTTTTTATTTCCCCCCTGGGGGTTCTGATTCCCATGGTTCTAGTTGCCCCCAGTAGGTTGGTTCTATTTGGGGTGATTCCCACCTTGACCTGGGTTGTTATTGTTTCGGTTTTTTCCTTTCTTTTTGGCATTATTCAACTGATGGGTCAGATTTTCCGTATTCAGTTGTTCAAAATTTTGATATTGCTGAATGGGAGAGGGTTGAACAAAATTTACCCCCGTGTGAGGGTGTCCTTGTGGTGGAGCCATGGGATGTGAAGGACCAGGGAATGGAAAGTACATATTTTGTTGGGGTAATGATCCATAAGGTATATAGGAAGGCGTGGTGCTTTCGCTAGTACTTAGAGCATAAGCTGAGGTAGAGGGAGTACCAGAACTTGTTTGGATAAGTGGGTGGATTGTGGGTGCTGGCGATGGCCCACCGATGGGTGGAGGAAGGGCAACAGGGTATGGATGTTGATAAGGGGGTGGGGGATAATAAGTGGTTCCTCCATATGCCGGTAGATATTGAGGTGTTCCATATAGTGGTGATTGTTGAGGTTGTGGATTATGGTGTGTGGTGTTACCAATCAATCCATCTGCTAAGTGAGACATCCCAGGTTTATCTTGGCCAAATGGCACGAGTTTTGGGAGATCAGGAAGTACTGTGTACAAGTACCCTGATTGTGAATAGACGAGGTCGTATTATTGAGCCTTACTAAAGGATTCTTCTTCCGATTGAGGGAAGGTGGAAGCCACATCTTTACCGAGGAGAGAGACAAGTGATCTGAGAAACCAATCAAGACACTATTGTTTGGTGGTTTCTACTTTGTACAAACTACGTCGTCGACGCCACTCATGAATGTGATCAACGATATGTGTGGCCGAGGTTTGTCTAAAATTAGAGAGTAGTTCAAGATCATTGTCATGGTGGATTGGTAATTGGAAGAAGGTCAAAAATTGTTTGGCCAAGGAATCGAAAGTCACATGGGACCCCGATTTTTCGTCTACATACCATTTGGTTGATAGGCCAATGAGTGTGCATTGAAATAATCGTAGTCAAATGGAATCATCCATAATGTTGTTGGAAGAGCACCATAAGTGGAAAGTCATGACATGGTTGGCAGGGTCATCTCCTGCCTTTCCTTCAAACTTGGGGATATCTGAAAGTAGTTTGGTAGGCATTGCAGGCCATGTGGGGTCATGTAATATAGGGTCATTTGTGAGTTTTCTTAGATCTGGTATGTTGAGAGAGGCCAAGTATGGCATCTGTAGTGGTGGTGGAGGGTTAGTTCCAGCCATGGTGTGAGTGGTTTGTGGACCTGACCCTTGGGGGGGTCTAGGTGGGTTTGTACTTCCCTCGTGAGAGGAAGTTGGCCCCCCACTTCCGTGTAAAGGAGAGTGAGTGGATAGTTGACCTTGGGAATCGGACCCCAGTAAGGTGGAACCAAGCAAACCTGATCCTAAGACAGTGGTTCTCATAGGAGTGTGAGAAGGTGGAGCTGATGAGTTGGCCAGACTAGTAACTCCCCCTAGAATAGGAGGGAGGTTTATAAAGCATCTAGAACGACCGGGGTTTTGTGGGTCCCCTATGATGTCTGACTAGATGAGTGGATGTGTGCGAATGGTGGTGAGAGTAATAAATAAACAAGAGCCTTTGTTTGCAATTTTTGGAACTTTACACGATATATATCTAAATCAAATGTAATTAGAAGTGCATCATACATAAAGTGTTTTGATAAAGAAGCATATATGTGGATAAGTGGATTTTTTCCACATGGGGGGAATAAAGAAAACAAATGCTTGTGTCCTAAAAGAGGTAACATCCTTCCTCTCAAAATAGCACTGGACCTTCCAATAGCACTCGACAGTGGGGTCTAAACCCACTGGAAGAGAAACTAGTGAAGGATGAAGCGATCAATTATAATGAGGGGTAGAGGGGGCATATTCCGAAAGAACTGGCGATATTTTCCAATAGCCACACAAAATCCAATCAAGGTGCAATTGCAGCCCACAATTGTCACCTGGGTAGATGTCCTAATTTTTGGTCACTAGGTACCTCGGTCAAAGCGCGACATTTAGATTTTTGGCCTAAAAAATGGGTCACGGGTTGGATCCCGTCCAAGAGGTGGGTGCCTCAAGGGGGGATGCACAGAACAACCAAACCTTGACCTTCAACCCTTCATGGGTATCTCCCTGGATTATGGTGTTAGGGACACTTGACATGGAGGATTTACAGTTCCCTATTTGACAACTTCTATTTTTTTGACAATGTGAGAACCAGATAACGGGGAGTTAGTTGGATGCCTATCCTCGATATCCTACCGAGACTTAAAAATTTCTTTTGGCACCTCCCGTGGAGGAAAACTTAGTGAGTTTTTTTAGAAAAATTTTAGATGTGTTTTTTTTGAGAGATTGGGGGTGTGAGCCAATCACGTTTGAAATTAAATGGAAGTGGATAATTTCATCAAGAAAAGGGTGGGGTGTTTCGGAATCCCATTGGATGAAACTTACTTTGACCTCCACGTTTCGAGATGAAAACTATGTGAGTGATAAGTGACTTTTGTGTGTGAATGAGTGAAAGTGTGCCAATGTTTTAATGAACTAGGTGTCACCTTGTTGCATGTGGACTTCGCTTGGTCCTTACAAGTGTTGATTACCTAATTAACTAATTGCCTTTGGTACAACCTTGCGTAATTCAAAAGTCCCTATGAAGCTAGCATGTGGACATGTGGGTCCTTTACTATTCCTTTAACTCCCTATTGTGATTTAATCTAAGAAAGCTTTGAAACTATCCTAGATTGTGATCATGTGGGCATGTATGGGCCTGTTACAAAAACTTTAAACTTCCCTAGTGATTTAATCTAAGAAAATAAATTTCAACACTATCCTATTTTTGTAGCATGTGGGCATGTATGGGCTCGTTACAATTTTGAGATGTGTTTGAAAAATAAACTAAGAGGAGTCTCGAGGGGGAAATTGTCCTCTCCTAAAGGTTTTAGTCCTTTTAAGAGAGATGAAATTGTCCTACAACCTTTTTCTTATCTCAAGGTCTCTTTGAAGCGTGAGAGAAGAGCATACTAAATGATTGTTATCCAACTTCTGGTCCCAATGCAAGTTTTATGTGATTACAAATGATTTCAACTTATACTTTTAGTCAAAGCAAGCCATCAATGTGGAAAAATGAAAGAAAAAGAGGAAATAATGATTTTAAACCCCCTAAATGCCTATGTGTTTTGACTAATCCCTTTATATGGAGAGGGAACTAAGTGTGGTACAAATTACAACATGCATAAAATAATTTTTAAGAAGGCTAGGGGCTTTCCCCAAATCACAAAAAGGCTTACAATGTGTATTTTTCTGCACAAGTGCACGGGTCTCAAAGTAGATAGAGGTGCATGAGCACCAATGCGCAAAGTGAAAAAGACTTTTGGGCGTAGGTGCACGGAGGGCGTTGAACAACGTAGTAATCGTGGCGCACATGCACACGATGCGCGACTGTGGGCCAATAAACCCGCGCACACCTGTCACATGACCGTGAAGAAAATTCTGAATGAAATTCTCTCAATTTATCTTTGAATTGGATGTTTTGCAGGTCAGCTTGGGCCGGTTCATGTACCTGCAGGTTAAATAAACCAAAATAAGAGCTAGAAAAACCCAAATGGGGTAGGAAATTGATATCTTTCCCCAACAAAGTTGCCAATCTGTTGCGCCTCTTTTGTCACCTAAATGAGCAAAACAAAGGTGCTTACAAGCTTAGTTGGGTTAGCTAAGAAAGACAGAGAAAAAGAAACATAAAAGACTAAGCTAAGAATTAAACTAGAAAAGGAAAGAACAACTAAACTATTGAGCATAAGGACATAAGAACAAGAAACAAACAAGACTCATGTCACCAATGGAAAGGATTGTATTAGTGAAAAAGAAAACACTGAGAAAAAAGGGGACTTTGGGTCCCTTCTTCCTCCAAGGGAGGGTTCTTAGACCCCCACAATTTGAGCTCTTCTTACAACTTTGAAAACTTGAAAGAAATGGTGAAATGGTGAAATGGTGATTTATTGTAATGTATAAATAGAGGTCGAGAGGACTTGGGTTGGGACGGTACTGTTCTTGAGCATCATTATTGATTGTTGTTCATTGAGAGAATATTGTATTGTGAGTGAGAGACGTGTTGAGAGTAAGAGCCTTCTGGCATTGTAAGATCTTCAGTTGGGTGCGAAGATCAAGTCCTCCAGTTGGGTGTGCAAGAGGGGGAGAGAAAGAGAGAAAAATATGAGGATATGCTAGCAGAGAGAATAGACAAGAACTGTGAGATTTACCTTAATATATCATAAGCACAGTTCTGTGGACGTAGCCCTAGGGAGAGGGTGAACCACGTACATTTGGTGTTATGTGCATATGATTGATGCTTTATCTTTGTCTGTGATATGTTGTTCTTGCATTATTGTATTAGATCAGATCTATAAGAAGGTGGAGTAGATCTTAGTGATAAGTAAGATAGGTACACTGCGATGTATTGTGTTAAGAACCACTTGATATTCCCCTGGTTGTAGACATCTTTGTCTTGCAACCCCCCCATAGCTACTTCGGGTGAGATTGCACCTGCTTCACATGTGTTGCCAAGAGGGCCAGTAGTTAGGGCTTGTTGGTGCTCTCTTGGAGTGAACCTTGGGTCTGCCCCTGTGCCAACACTTGGACCAATTGTACACAGTAACAGCAGGAAAAAGAGATGATTATATAAATCCTACTGCTGATGGATCAATAAGTTGGAGAAGCATACAATCAACAGACAAAGACTTATAATTGGATTTTGATAGTTGGCAACAAGGTTCATATGAAATATTCTCAAGAAGATGAGCAATTGTCAGAATGACCATATGGGTTGGGACTGAAGTTAGAGAACACACAGTATATGATGGCACCTCAGAACTAGATAATTTTCTATTGAACATGGAAGAAAAGGTAGTAGAAGATCAAAGAATCTCGATACTAGATGTATCCTTTCAGGACACCCTTGCTAGATGGTCAGCCAATCATAAATCCCTACTTAGAGACTGGGACAATGTGAAGCAATACATCAAGTATAGGTTTTAGAACAAGGAGCAACTGGAAGCTGAGATACAGATGGATCTCTAGGTTGCACAATTGTTCAATGGAGAATTTGATCCTAAAGCACATATTGAACAATGTGTGACACAATGGAAAGCTGCGGAAATACCCCTTCATTTCCAGGTTCATGTATTTCCCCACTCTCTAGGACTGATCACAAAATCTTGGTTCATACATGAGCAAAAAAGAAGACAGACCAATGACTGACAGATGCTAACAACTCATTTTTGCAAGGAATTCTCATTTACAAGTAAGTACCCTGAGCTTGAAGTAGTCCCGCAAAAGATTAAACAATTTCTTTTTACAGATAAGAGTAATCAGAAATCAAACCAAGTGGTATGTCCAAATCATAGCCAAGAACTTCAGACTAACCTTCACATGTCCTCAACCGAGAAACCTATAGAATGCTATAATATTAGTAGAGACTTGGAAAGACTAGATGATTTAGAGGAATTAAGAAAACTAGCCATCAAAGAGACAGAAGAGAACAGAGAAATCCAGAACACCATACCCAATCAGACTGATAGTTCCTACAATCATCCACTAAAATTATGCAAAGTCAATATAGGGACCACATAAAAACCTAAGATAGCTATGGTAGGAGACTACTAGGATGAGAAAACTAGTCAAGAGATACAGAGTCTACTACAATAATATGAGGATTTGTTCCCAAAGAATTTCTCAGAGTTAAAGAGAATCAAAGGAATTATGGGAGAAATGAAAATAAAACTAAAACTAGGATTCAATCCTGTGAGACATAGGCCATACTGCCTTAACCCTAGAGTAAAAGAGAATGTTAAGAAGGATATAGATAAAATGTTGGAGGCAGGACTCATTTTCGCGGTGGAAGAAGAAGAATGGGTCAGCCCAATAATTATTCAAAGCAAGAAAGGCACAGAGGATATTAGGGTTTGTGTGGACTATAGAATCCTTAACTCTGCTTGTGTGCATGACCCTTTCCCAACACCTTTTACTGATGAGGTGCTAGAATAGGTTGTGGGGAAGGAATCATATTGATTCGTAGATGGATTTTTAGGGTACCACCAGGTCAGGATCGTCGAAGAAGACAAGAAGAAGACCACATTCATAACAAAATGGGGATCTTTCACATACAATGTGATGCCATTTGGCTTAAAGAATGCTCCTGCAGTCTTTTCGAGGATTGTAATATCATCCTTTAAAGAGTTCATTCACAAGTTTATAGAAGTTTATATGGATGATTGGATGATATATAGTTTTCTCAAGGAACAAGTAGCACTGTTACATCTAATGTTTGACAGATGTAGAGAATTGTAGATCTCATTGAACCTCAGAAAGTGTATCTTCTGTGTACCACATGGGAACTTGTTGGGCCACATAGTGTTACGAGAAGGAGTATTGGTAGACCCAACCAAAGTCGTGGTCATTGTAAACATGCCACCACTTGCAAGTGCAAAGCTGTTGCGCTCCATGTTGGGACACATAGGGTACTATCGCAGGTTCATCTGAAGATATGTGAACATTATTGACATCTCTAGAATTTTCCTTTGAAGTTATCATTAACTTGGGAAGATGCAACGTAGAACCTGATCACCCGTCCAGTTTAGAGTCAGGGGAAAGTGGCAGAGTAGTTGATGATCATCTCCCAAATACAGACTTGTTTAGGGTTGAGGCCATACTAGAGTACCTAGAGGACATAACAATCTTCTTAAGTACAGGAGAAACATATTCTGCAACCCAAAAACACCACATGGTTGTGAGAGCAACAGACTACCAGTTGATAGCAGGACAATTGTATAAACTAGGACTAGATAGTATCCTTAGAAGTTGTGTCTTAGACCATGAAAGACATGATATACTCTGGGAATGCCACAACAAAATTGCGGGAGGTCATGTAGGAAGAAAAGCCACTGCACAGAAAGTTCTACAAGCTGGACTTTGGTGGGAAACACTCTTCAAGGATGCAAAGGTATATGCTAGATCATGTGATGTTTGTCAAAGAATAGGTAAGCCATCACAACGAGATGAATTACCACTGCAACCAGTTCCATCTCTACAAGCATTTGAGAAGTGGGAAGTTGAATTCATTGGACCGATCAACCCCACATCTAAGAATTCAAAGGTGATGTACATCATCACCACAACCGAATACCTTACACATTGGACTGAGGTAGTAGTTGTTCAGGACTGTTCGATTGATACTGCTTCCAAATTCAGTTTTGAGAATATTATCACTCGATTTGGATGGCCTAGGATCCTAACCAGTGATCAGGGAGCCCATTTCAATAGTAGCACTATAGAAAATCTTACAACAGAGTTCCTAATCCAACATCACAAAAGCATCCCCTACCACTCACAAGCCAATGGAACAGTAGAAGCATTCAACAAGATTTTGGAAAGGGGGTTAACAAAGATCTATTGTGCAAATCGGGAAGATTGGGATGACAGAGTTCCAAAAGTACTGTGGGCATACCAGACAACCACAATGAAACTCCATAGGTACACACCATTCCAGCTAGTTTACGGGAAAGAGGAAGTGGTGCCTGTAGAGTTCATCACTTCAAGTTTGTACATTGCATAGATCACACATATGTCGGAGTAGGAATCAGTTGCGTAGAGAATTATGGAGCTAAAAGAACTCAAAGAGACCAGATTTCTAGCAGACTTCCATCAGTCAGTTGAAAAAGAAATACAAAAATCTTGGCATGCTAGGCACATTAAAACCAAGGTATTTATGCAAGGAGACAAGGTTGTACTCTACGATAGACGTTACTAGAAGCATCCTGGAAAGTTGCACATGCATTGGATGGGACCATTTATAATTGCGGAGATCCGACCCTCAGGAGTAGTCAAAATAGCGCAACTAGATGGTATGCTATGGCCAGGATGGGTGAATGGCACTCGCTTGAAACCCTATATGTCTCAAAACTAAGAAAAAGTGACCATTTCTCTAGTCCGAAGGAGCATGTATAATAGTTAGATTTGAGTTTTCTGATTTTTTTTTTTAAATTCAGTTAATAAAGTCAATGTGTGTAGTGTTGCGCCATGACACATAGTTCATTTTTTTGTTTAAGTGTTGTTTGATACAAAACTAATGACTCAACAATGCATGATCTGAAGCATAAAAGAAACTGTTAATGATAGTCATTAATATGACAGAGACCCCCTTTGTGGTCGGAGGGAGCACAAATCTGAATACAATCTGAGTCCATGTGCCACACGAACCCAGTCTAGTCAGAACCTTCATTACCATTAAGGTACCCTGTATGAGTTTAGTTAAGCCATAAATCCACGATAAGAAAATATTCCATCGAAATTCATGTCAATATTCCCACCCGCCAAATGGAAAGGTTTGAAATCGACCACGTCATTATCCCACTCACGTAATTAAATGCTCAAATCGCTCGATATGATGTACTCCATTAAATCGTCCCGTCGGACAACTCAGATCCACTTGCGTCCATACAGTCATGATGAACTACAATTATTGCTAAAATTTCCCGCTAAGCCAAGTATAAGCCTCTAAGAATTTGCCATAGAACGCATCATTTTCAAAAGAGCTTAGTAATTTCTTAATTTTGAAGAGAAAGAAAGTCTATACAACTGTGAAACCCGTAGTCATGACCATAGTCCTTATGTCACTGCAGAGGTCATGATAACTCATAATCCACAATGTCGAGAGCCACAAGAAGCTGAAGCACCATGCCTAAGGATGCAGTACCAGACGAGCCCTATGACCTCCAATTCGAGGTCATGGGTGATCTCAAGGGGAAGGTGGATCACGTCAAGCTCCTCGATCTCAAACTAACAGATACAGTTTTGTTCCCCCAGATGCACATAGACGTATTCTGGGAGATGGCTCCAAATGAGTTGGGAGGCATACAATTCATGCCAAAATCAGAGTTTTTCAATTTATTCAACTCGACCATTATGAACCTAAGAGACCTACCAGTATTCGACACCACTAGTGAGGTTGCGCGATGCACAACGTTTCTAATCAGCAGAGTGCATGAACAAAGTATCTAGCTAGACAAGTGATACCTAATTCATTCTAAATGCATCCATTAGCTTACTGGACTATCCCTCGAAGGAGAGTACATGTTGAAAGGATTCCAGGGTCTTGGTAAGCACGACAAAAATAAAAGAGAGCTCAACTTGTATGAAAAATTTAACAAAAAAAGGGGAGGACGCACAACAGTAATCAACCCCATACTACCAGAAATAGTCAGGATTGGCTGTTACATCATATTCAACAAGGTTATGAGATCATACTACAAGGGTGAATGCATGTTAGATGCACTGTCAGTAGCACACTTTTGTGCCAACAACGCTATGTTCAATTGGTGTAGTTACCTGCTGGAGGAACTACTAGTAGCATGCGAGGAAGCATAGGAGAAGGGAGGAACCTTCACCTACGGATATCTATTGTTGGCATTTGCAATGTACAAATGGAATCCACCTATGGGAAGAGTGCCGACGCTACCAGACAAGGGGCGCATGTTGAAGATGTTCGAGCCATGGAAGTCCAGGTTAGATTTAGAGAATGGAGCTTTCAACGTCGCAACGTTTGATAAGTGGTACAATGGCCTAATGGATGCAACAAAGAGGTTGTGTATTCCGCAAGAAATTCTCAATTGCAATACAAGAAATATTTCCTTCAACATGAACCAACATCATACATTTGTACAACCGAGGCATGTTAGCAAGGAAGACTTCCACTCAAAGATGATACCATTCTACCTGAATGAAGAGGCCTTAGACAAATAAGTAATGTCGTGGCCAGGAGTCAAACACAACATGTGCAATTTGGGGATGCACTATGTCCTACTGACCGAGCTGCTAACTAATAAAGGCAAAGAAGCAAGGGAAGGACTGAGCTCAGGCCCAAAACCATAGAAGCACGAAGCCCTGACACAATCAGACTCCAAGGAGGAAGACGAGATGCAACCATTAGAGAGTAAGAAAAGAACATTGCCAGTCCTCCATCCACTTCCAGTGAATGTCGTGTTGTTATGTGAGGAAGTCAACTAGATCCTGAGTGTTGTGTTTGTTAACGGACCAATGGTGAAGAAGCTAAGAACCGAGGATTTTATGAATAAACCTCTAAACCCTCAACCTATTGCATCGGCCTTCCCCCGCACCCACGCAATCATCAGAGCAAGCCCCATTATTCACATTCAGGATGACCCTGAGCCTGGAACACCCTCCATCATCACCACAACCCCAGTCGCTAACCCCATAAACTACCAGTCCACCCCAAAGCCCAAACCCAGAATAGATGCAGCTCGATCAGCCGGAGCAAGTGAAGTGAAGTTTCTATTCCAAACCCCAAATTAATAGAGAAGAGAAGGCAACTGATTGATCTGAATCTAGCCATCCAGGAACAATAGACTGATCCTTCGACACAATAAAAAGACACCCAAACTGTGGAGGAGCTGCAAGCCCAAAGCAACCAACAAATCCCCTCATTGACCAAGGGTGAGGGTGCCCAAGAAAGCACAATGCAAAAATAAGACACAAAAAAAGAGCAGGAGACACCAAAGGCTCATAAGGAAATATAATCAACACCTAGGTAGAGCGTGACATCCGAGTGAGAACAGATGGAGTGGGTTCTCCTGAACCCTTATCAATGCACAGAACTGATGCAACTATGCATAGCCATAATAGATTTTATGACTCTCTTGCCCCAACACTAAGGTTGAGGATCGCGCCAGGACCATCAATAGAGGATGAGGTAGGGACCCACTTAGGGCATTCAACAATTAGTGGACTTCCACTGTAGACACGAGCACTGAGAGATGCAGACCCTTCATCCACTGACCTGGTATAGTGGCCAACGACGCACCTATTTGGACTGATTAGAGCATCAACTGATCAATTGGAGAAAAGGCTCCAACATGCCAAGAGGTCTCCCAATATGGCAAGGGAGGAAGCATTCCTTTTGAAAGAGTCAGGACAACAAGAATAATATGCCAAGGCCCAGGTTGAGCAAAGACTGGGACGAGTGTAGGAAAGTCTTGCTGAAGCCTGCTAGAAGATTCGAAAGGTTGCACCTAAAATGATCGAAGTTAGTGACATAGGTGAGCCAGAGCATTAGATTGAGCTTCTCCAAGGAGCATGGACACAGCTTGCTACTCAAACTGAGGATCTAAACGTATAGCTGAGATAGACTCAGCAAGAAGTAGAGCAACAACCTCAAAATCTACAAGGGAAGATGCAGAAGATAGTACTACAAGGAAACAATGCCCGAGAAACGCTACACAAGTACACAACATAATGCAAAAATATCTTCCAAGAAGTTAGTGATTAGATGGGCATCATCACTCAACGCAACTAGGTATTGGAAAATGTGGACAACAAGATCCAAGTCCTGAATGATGAAGTTGCAGACATAATGGACCCGATGGAGCAACAATAGAAGTTCAACCAAATCCAACAGGCGGACAATGAACTGAATGCCCTCCTTGAGGCACAATCCGTATCAAATAAGGAGTTGTGTGACTTCCAACCTGACATTTAGACAGTGTACATGCAGATGCATGAAGTTGATACAACAACAGATTTTGATTGGAACTTGTTGGTCGCATCCAAGCCAAAGGAGTGTAGTAAAGAGGCAACCCAACAGTTTGTTGCAGAGGCATCACTCTTTGCCAGGAAGTGGCAAGATAAGGTTGGAAAATTTCAAGGAGTCAGGGAGCAAGCCTTGTAGCTGGTCCCAGAGTAAAGAGGTGAAAGAAGAGAAAGCACAAACAAAAGAGTAGAAGGAAGAAGAAAAGGAGGACAAGGGAAAACAACAGGTGCTCCAGGAAGCTGTGAAAGAACCAAGAACTTGACTCGAGGGTGAGTCAAGGGTTGTGGTCAGAGCCTATTAGGCCCTTCATTTTTGGGATAATGAATTGAGTAAGTTTTGACTGAGCACGAGTTGTGCAAGCTTCAAAATAGGTTGGACAACAGATAAAGAGAAACAAAAATCAGTTTCCAAAGACAATGCAACGCCAACTAAGCAAAAACGGTTGCAACAGAACAAGAAAGCGTGCAAGCTGAGACAAAAGACACAAAATAGATTATATATAGAGATGAACATGATTATAAAAGGGTTGGTCAGTTGGGTTTTTGGTTGGTTGTTTGATTGGATGGTTAGCTATTGGTTCAGCTGAATTGTGATCTAGTTCAGTCTCATCTTTCCCTCTCTATGAGGTTATTGTCAGTCGAGTCAAGTAAGGTTCTGAGTCTGTAATGTAATCGATACATATTTTGAGAGTAAGACCTCGTTGATAGGAGTCTAGAGAAAAGATTCTATAATAGAGAACTACTGTGTACTACTGAGCTTGTAAATGAATAATGATTCTGGAGATAATATGAAGAAGGATCTAAATTTTCAAAACATGCTATGTCTCTATGTGTTTTACTTATGCATTACAATACTTCTTTATGGTTTATGAGTTCTACATGATGATTTTGTGTCTAATCTCTTATTCGCAACGTAAGTAGGTTCGATTATTTCATACATGAGTTTAGATCTGTTCAATAGGTAAATGTCTTGCGCAGGATCAGGATGATTTTTGAAGGTTTTGTGAATCCTCCTAAGTATTTTCCTTACCCTTCCCTATCTATTTGTCTCAATAGCGCTTCGGGTGAGACTTCTTCTCTCCGGAGGAGATGAAAATGCCAATGCTCTAGACTACTCGGTACCTTTTGCTGGTAACCTGAGAAGGACCCTGGTCTGATCAAACTCGTGCCAACAAGGGTTGGAAATGATTATCAGCTAGATGTATAGTCAATGTGTTGGTGGATAGACATTCTCCAGGTGGAAAATGGTCCAGGACATTTATTCTTTTAGGACATATGTCTGGATTAGAAGAATGGTTCTCGTATCACTCTATGTAGTGAGTGACTTATTCAACATCATGCCTGATTACTGAGATGGAGTATGGCTTTGAGAGATGATAAATTGATGTTATCATATGATACTGATAGTGATTATGGTGTTCTTGATTTGATCATGATATATCCTGTGTGGCTATGATGATGCTACCGGTTGAATGGTATGTTTTTGCTCCAGACCATTAACTTTAAATACCTCCCTAGCTAGGAGGGAGTATTTATATTATGGTAGCTGCGGGAGGTATTAAACCTCCATGTGTAACCCTAACAAGAATAGAATATTCGGGGAAGCAAGAAGAAACCCTAAAGCATTGGACATAACCCTATAAGACAACTCGACTAAAGAAAATAATTAATATTGAGGTTTTAGCTTCCATAAAGAGAAGTCGGACCAGACAACTAAGGAAGAGAAATATAAGTATAGTATTTCATATCTCATTTGGACACACACAACTCGCAACTGTAGAAAGTTACTGTGCATTGCAGAAATTTAGTAAGTGTGCAAGTCTGGAGAGTAGTTGCTGTTGCAGCTACTACAACTAGTATTTTTGGTTTTAGGCTTGGAATTTCTCTTGGTTAAGGTTTGGAATTTCTTATTGGTATTCTAGCTCTGGAGAGTGGTACACTACCTTGATTGGCTCTTGGACCTAGGGTTTGTTTCTGGAATTATTCTCTGTGTCAAGGTTAAGGTGCTCGGGGGTGGCTTCAGCCTATGGTTGGGTGATAATATTGTTATATTGTCTATGGTGAAACGATCACACCTATTATTTCTAACATACTCACAGGTAAATGGGAGGCAAGTATTTCAATTAAAAATTTGAACCACTGTTCTCTTAAATATAATGCATATACTCTAGCTAGGGGTTTATAATATATTATTTTAGATGCATACTTCGTATCCTTTTTAATAATTATATATATCAACCTAATTATTTCATTAGCCTTTTATCCAACCTCTTTTGAATATTTCACCATTCCATTTTCAATCTATAGTTTTCATTCATCAGTTGTTCCAAATTGTGGGAGTAATCTATAAAAGAAAGAGAAAAACTTTATGTCAACAAAGAAACTACCTATTGGTGTTGTTTTATTGAGATTAGTCCTTGCCCTTATGCTTCTACAACTGCTTTCTATTGGGTAGCCTCAACTTCTGAAATGTGGAGATGCTTCATCAATTCTTCAACCTCATCGATTCGTGTGGGTGGTGCCATACTTCTCTTCAACCTCATCGTTTGGTGTGGTTGGTGCATCCTAATAGGTGGTTTTCATAGAAGGGCTTCATGTATCTTCCACTTCTTCAATGGTAATAACCTTGAACCTTGGTGAAATAATGGACTCCTCAAGTTGTGGGGATTCCTCTATATTAATTATAATCTTGGTAGCTTATGATGAAGAATGATGCAGGAGCATCCCTCACGACAAGCAAAGCCAACGTGGAAGCAGAAAGTTAGCTGGAAGACGTCCAACGCAAGTTTTTGAATTTTTAAATTTTCCCTTGAAGTTGATGCGCTGAATATAAATGAGATCATTTAATTTATGCGCCTTGGTAAAAATGTAATTAGACCTCGAGCCATACGCTCTCGTCTGAGATAGACAGAGGCATTTATAGTAGTAGTTACAGGTAGATAGAATTGAATTCTTAGATTAGATAGTTCTATAAGGAAGAGGGAAAACCGAATATAGACACCATCATTGTATCATTGTAACATTAGCAACAGGAGCAAGAAAAGTCTAGAGAATAGGAGAATAGCAGAGAGTTGTAGAAAACACCCATGTACAAATCTTGAATTAATAGAAGAAGTTGATTCAGATTCATGGCTGTTGTGTTATTCTCTGTGTATGTGTGTTGAATGCTCTACTTATGAATATTACTTCCTGTTATGCATTTGTTATTATGCTGTGTATATGATTTCATGTGTCGAGATTGAAATCTGAGAGGAAGTGAGGTGAGTTACAATTGTTTCTTCTTTGAGCAAGGATTCCTGCAAGGAGTGCAGTTGAAGTCATCCGCAAGGAGTGCGTTGACAGAAGGCTCGGGAGTTAAACTCTTGTTCTCAATTCGATCATAAGCGAAAATGGGTTGCTAGAGCCATGCAAGGAGTGCGCAGGATAAGAAGAGTCTCAGTCGTGACACTGAGCAGAAGTATTGAAGGACTGCTGCTACGGGCATACGCAGAGTCAAGGAAGCTTGAACAGTTGAAGTGTTTGCAGGCTTACCGCAAGGAGTGAGTGCAAAGAACCTCGTTGAGATCGAAGTAATTTAACAAAGCTCAGGAAGGATAGGCCTCTGATTCGCTGAAGATCAGCGTAAATAAGTGTGACTTGAAGTCGGGGAGAAACGTCGCAGGTTGGAGAAAAGGTGAAGGAATATCGTAGAGAGAGAGAGATACCCTTTTCATTTTCATGGATTATACAAGGAAGAACGGACGGTCGAAATCTTCTGAAGAGATTTCACGAAATTCTGAGAATCGTCAGATCTTGGAGAGGTGCAAGGAGGTTACGACGAAAAGATTCCAAAGAGTTTGAAGCTTAGGAGGGGCAAAGCCGTCGATTCCGAGTCACAGGAGTCGTAGGATCTACACGTGGTATCGTGTATCAGGGACTCGGGAGTTGAAGCCCCAAAAGTTGTGCAGCAAGAACCGCGATATCCCTACAAGATCAGAGTCGTTCGTTGAGGAGGACACATGTAAGGAGATTCTCATCTTGCAGACTCGGACATTGGAGGATCGAAAGGGAAGTTCTTCAGCTTCGCAAGTAGCAAAGTGGCGAGAAGATTGCAACTGTCCATCTGAGAAGACAGGTGGCAAAGAACGAGAGATCTCATGAACTCAGGAGTTCGCAGGATAAAGGCCCAAGTATTGGGTGTTCAAAGTTGCGAGGCACGAGGACGCGAAGTGGCAAAAGAGCGAGAGGATTGTAGCCGTTCATCTGAGGAGGACAGGTGGTGAGAGATCGAGAGATCTCGTGAACTCAGGAGTTTGTAGGGTGAGATCCCAAACATTGAGTACTCCAAGTTGCGAGGTCTCGAGGTAGTGAGAGAAGGACAGCCGTCGGATCCGGAGCATAGGAGGACTGTTGGATTTGCGTGAGGGATCGTGTCTCAGGACCTCGCAAGAAAAGGTCTGAGAATTTGGCCATGGGGATTGCGAGATAGTGATATCCCGACAGCTGGAGGGTAGTGTGGGCCATAGCGAAGTCGGCGAGTGGAGTACAGGTGGCACAAAGGATTCGCGAGTCGCGAAGTGCCGAGGAGCCGAGATTCGTGTGGACGCTGAGTCATGAAGTGTTGAGGAGCCAAGGTTCATGTGGATGCGTGGCAGAGCACAAGGTGGGACCGCGCGGCCGACAGGTGGACACGCGTTGGCTGGAGACAGGAGTTAGTACTCCGTTGAATTCTCGCATCTCTGGGATTCGCGGAGTAGGAGGGTGAAAGTTCGACTGTTCAACCGGTGAGGTGGCGAGGTGGCGAGGTTGCGAGGTTGCGAGAGGCACTAACATTAATCCTAGACCACAGTTGCATGTGGAAGGAGCTATACCCGTATTGCCAGATCGAGTCTCGCAAGATTTGAAAAGAAGAGTTGGAGGCTTTGAGTCACGAACTCGCGAGATAGCGAGATTTAGCTTATCTCCATGTGGTAAAGGGGAGAGCTCGGGGAAGAGTGCTATGGGTGCATATTTCCCGATAGGGAGATAGAAGAACCTTCGAGTTCTTCGGGCCGAGAAGAAGAAGGTCCTGTGAGAGTGGACATGCCTGGGTGGCGCGCCCCTGCGTCAAGTGGTATCAGAGCATAGAACAGTTTCTTTGCTTTCTGTAGCAGAGGAAAAGGAGAATTCACCATGCCGCCAAGGAGAAGAGGTAGACAATCACCCGATCTAGAGGAGGAAAGGGAAATGTCTAGAGAAAGGGGTAGGCAAGTGCAGAATCCAGACATGGAGAGAGAAGTGTGAAATCTTCGTGCCAGAATGGAGGACATGGAGACATCACAAAGGCGAAACGCTGATGCAGGAGATATCAGTGAATCTGAGGATGAAGGTGATGCTAAACATGAAGAAGAAGAAATCCCAGCAGAAGATGCAGCCGATGAGCGTTTAATTAAGGATATCGCTCGGATGAGTTCGAAAACAAAAATGAACATTCCAGCTTATGAAGGAAATCTGGATGCGGAAGAGCTGCTAGACTGGATTAGAGCTCTTGACACTTACTTCAATTATGAAGATATCAAAGATGATAAGAATGTCAGACATGCCGTCACAAAATTAAAGGGACATGCAACCTTATGATGGGATGAACTACAAGCTGATAGGTGTTGCTAAGGCAAGCAAAAGATTAAGAGCTGGGACATGATGATTGCAAAGATGAAGGAAAAATTCATTCCCAGGGAATATCAAATTTCTCTGTTCAGAAGGATGCAGAAACTGAGACATAAGCTGATGATAGTGAAGGAGTATACTGAGGAATTTTACAGGTTGAATATCAGGGTAGGTCATCGCGAAAGCAATGATGAAAAGGTGGCCAGGTATCTGAATGGCCTGAGGTATGAAATTCAGGATGAACTAAATTTGGCGACCATCCGAACTGTGGAGGATGCTTATCAATTGGCTCTGAAAGCTGAGGAGAAGATGAGATGCAAATAGAGTTAGAGGGGCAGGGGCAGGAGTCAACCCAAAGGCAAATCAGTTTCCCAAGATAAATACCAGAAGCCCAAGGAGGAATGGAAGAAACCTCAGGGAAAGGTTGAAAGAGGTGGAACCTCACAGAGAAGACCATATGTTGAGTAGCGAAGACAACAAATTGAACAAAGAGGAGGATATGCTGATAATGATAGGTTTCCTCGTACCAGAGGTAGAGGAAGAGGAAGAGGTGGAGTAATCACATGCTTCACATGTGGAAAAAATGGACACAACTCATTCGAATGTCCAGAGAAAAAGAAAGAAACTGGAGAGACTCACATCGCTGAGGCACAGAGGCGAGATGTTGAGACAGAGTATGCTGAAGGTGGAAGATCGCTAGTAATGAGGAAGGTTCTTTTGACGCCAGAGAAGGAGATGGAGAACTCAGCACAGAGGAACAGTCTTTTTAGGACTGCTTGCAAGACCAAGGGTTGGGCGTGCAAAGTCATTGTGGATAGTGGAAGCACCGATAATCTCTTTTCAACCGAGATGGTAGAAAAGCTAGAGCTGGAGACAACTGATCATCCAAGCCCATATAAAGTTTCATGGCTACAGAAGGGACATCAGGTAAATGTCACTAAACAGTGCTTAGTTGACATCAAGATAGGAGGATATAATGATAAAATTTTATGTGATGTTATTCCTATGGATGTATATCATTTATTGTTGGGTAGAACATGGCAATATGATAGAAATGTAATTCATGATGGGAGGATGAATACATATACCCTGAAGAAGAATGGGAGAACTCATATGTTGTGTCCAATTGAAGATAAAGAGGTGAAGCCGGAGGTAAAAAACACAGTACTTCTCATGAGTGGGAAGGAACTTCTTACAGAAGTTAAGAAGAAGGAGGATCCACAATTCTTTGTGGTTAGAAAACCGAGAATTGTTCTGACTAGCACAAGAGTGGATGATTTGCCCGAACAAGTTCAGGAATTGCTGGAAGAGTTCGTTGATATTGTGGTGGATGAATTACCTCGTTCATTACCACCAATGAGGAGTGTGAGTCATCATATAGACCTCATACCAGGAGCTATTTTTCCAAAGAAAGCCACGTACAGATTGACGCCGCAAGAGAATGAAGAAGTTAAAAGACAGGTCCAGGAGTTGTTGGACAAAGGTTTGGTCAGGGAAAGCTTGAGTCCATGTGCTGTTCCAACAGTACTCAGTCCGAAGAAAGACGGAGGCTAGAGGATGTGCATTGATTCAAGAGCCATTAATAAGATAACAATCAGGTATAGATTCCCATTGCCAAGAATGGATGATTTGATGGGTTGCTTAAGTGGGGAATTTTTTTTTTCAAAGATAGATTTGAAGAGTGGATATCATCATATTTGTATGAGAGAAGGTGATGAATGGAAAACAACATTCAAGACAAATGAAGGTTTGTATGAATGGCTTGTCATGTTGTTTGGCTTGACGAATGCACCAACTACCTTTATGAGGTTGATGAATGAAGTCCTGAAGGAGTTCACTAGGAAATTTGTCATCGTGTATCTGGATGACATATTGGTTTTCAGCAAGACGAAGGCTGAACATTTGAAGAATTTGGCTATTGTGATGAAGAGATTACAGCAGGAGAAGCTGCTGATAAACATGAAGAAGTCCTCATTCATGAAGACATAACTCATTTATTTGGGGTTTGTCATATCTGCAAATGAACTGAGAATGGATCCAGATAAGGTGGAGGTAATCAAGAATTGGCCATCACCGAGGAACGCATTTGAAGTGAGGAGTTTTCATGGTTTGGCTAGTTTCTATCGGAATTTTATTAGAAATTTCAGTGGAATTAGTGCAACAATGATGGATACAGTGAAGAAAAGGCATAAATCTTTTCACTGGACTGAAGAGGTTGAGAAGAGTTTCAATTTATTGAAACGAAAGATTACAGAGCAACCAATTCTGGTGTTGCCAGATTTTCAAAAGACATTTCAGGTGAAATGTGATGCAAGCGGGTTTGCCATAGGAGCGGTCTTGAGTCAGGAAGACAGGTCGATTGCATATTTCAGCGAGAAGCTGAATGAGGCAAAAGAGAAATACTCTACATATGATAAAGAATTCTATGCCATCATATAGGCATTAAAGAAATAGAGACACTATTTGATTCCAAAGGAATTTGTTTTATACAGTGATAACCATGCATTACAATTTGTGACTCAACAAGAAAAGTTGAATCAGAGGCATGTTAAATGGGTTGAATACATGCAAAATTTCACTTTTGTGATAAAACATATTTCTGGTACTGCTAACAAAGTTGCTGATGCTTTGAGCAGAAAGTGTTTGCTGTTGCAGGAGTTCAAAGTCAGGACGTTAGGCTTTGATTATCTTAAGGACATGTATGCAAATGATTCATACCTTAAGGAAGCTTATGAAGCAGCTGAGAATCCAGTTCTTAGAGACAGAAGTCAGTGGATAGAGTACGTGATCCAATATGGATCACTGTTCAAAGGGAATCGGTTGTGTATTCCAAATTGCTCCATGAGGGAGAACTTGTTAAAAGAGAAGCATAGCGGTGGATTAGCAGGACATTTTGGCCATGATAAGACATTTGCAAAGCTGAGCGAGTCATAATTTTGGCTAGGGATGCGGTCAGAAGTCAAGAAGTTTGTGAAGGAGGCAGAATGCAGGATTTTATCAGCCATTACCCATACCTGAGAAGTCGTGGGATGAAATTAGCATGGATTTCATATTGGGATTACCGAGGACACAAAGAGGTGTTGATTCAATCTTTGTGGTAGTTGACAGGTTTTCTAAGATGGCATACTTCATTCCATGCTAGAAAACCAGCGATGCGACTCACATCACAAATTTGTTTTTCAAAGAGATTGTTCGACTCCATGGATTGCCGAAAAACATAGTTTCGGACAGAGACACAAAATTCATAGGGAATTTCTGGAGAACATTGTGGAAGAAGATGGGAACTAATTTGATGTTTAGTTCTGATTATCATCCTCAGACGGATGGGCAGACAGAAGTGGTCAATTGGAGTCTAGGAGACTTGTTGAGGAGCTTGGTGATAGAACACCATAGCAGCTAGGATAGCATACTACCGCAGGTAGAGTTTGCTTACAATGATTCAGTGAACAGGAGCACAGGAAAAAGTCCATTTCAGATTGTATATGGAATGCAGCCGAGAGGAGTTTCTGAACTGAGGGATTCAGAACAGACTGATACTAGCAGCGCTAGTGCAAGATAATTTGCTGAAGCGATGAAGGAACTTCACAGCCAGGTGAAGGAGTGACTATTGAAGTCAAGTTAGGAGTACAAGCGTAGAGCAGATCAGCATCGAAGACAACTTCAGTTTGAAGTTGGTGATCTGGTTCTGGCACATTTGAAGAAGGAAAGGTTGCCGAGGGGAGCATACAACAAGCTGAAGATGAAGAAAATTGGGCCATGCAAGGTCTTAAATAAAATGAGACAGAATGCTTATGAAATTGAGTTACCAGAGGACATTGGAATATCTTCGATATTCAATATTTCGGATTTATATCCATACAAAACTGATGAAGTAGGAGTAGAAGGTGATGATCAACCAGAGGTCTAGTGGCAGAAGCAGATGCCAGTTGTAGAAAAGAAACAGATGGAGAAGATACTGAATAAAAGAGTGGGGAAGAAAACCAGAAGGAAAGAATATTTTGAATATTTGGTCAAGTGGAAAGGACATCCAGTTGAAGATGCCAGTTGGGAGACTGAAACAGAAATTTTGAAGCATGGACATACCGTGCAGGAGCTCATGGATAGGAGCCCATGCAAATTTTCAA
>JASDQU010101826.1:119659-141974 GCA_032191745.1 Picea mariana
GATACGTCCACCAACTCTTCTTATCTTCTATTATCTTCTATCAATCAACTACATGCACAGAGCCTCAAAATCCTACTCTGCATAGGACAGGAGATATGCGCACTTTGCTAGATCGTCCTTCCCCGAGCTAGGTTACAACACAAAGCCTTTACACAGTCTCTTGCAGTCACATGCACTTAGCCCTACAAGTCTCACACAGTATTCAAAAAGCACTTACAACCATCACTTGCACATAGCCTTGCAAGTCTCCCACAGTATGCACAAAGCACTTACAACCATCAGTTGCACTTAGCACAACTTACAACTTCTTCTCTTCCTATATCACCTAGATATCTATTTATACATTACAAAAAGGGCCTAAACATGGGTAAACCCATGGGATGATATCCCTGTACCCATTACATAATCCCAAAACCCAAAAATCCCTAAAAAGGGCTAAGATACCACGATCTCCGCTTCAACTTGCGCTCCATCTTCGACAGCTTGTCGAAGTCCCAAAATAGGTCAAAAGTGACCAAGGATCCTCAAAACCTGGTCAAGGGCCAACAGAGATATGTCAAGACCATCAATAGGATAAGTGCAGTCCATGGTCCCATAAGCATGAGTAAAATAAAAAGACAAGGGGAAGGGTCCAAAATTCGTTACGTTAAAAAACATGAAAGTGCACAAGGAACTGCTTGTCTATAATATGAAAAAAGATGGCATGGATATAATTGGCTACCAAGTACGAGATGTCACAGAGAATTCCATTTAATAAGCAACAAATAAAAAAAGCATAAAAACATAAGAAGGTGCAAGACCAATTGATAACAATACAATAGCTACTAGAGACCGTGAAGATAGTATCATAAAAGGGCTCGGGTGAAGGATTGTCCACGAGTCCGGTGGAGGAAGTACATACTGCCAATGCATTCATGTCCAAGTTAACATATGGGCACAAAGAATTAGATATTGAGACATATGCAGTCAATTTCCTGACACCAGAGATCCAAGAATAGATGAAAACACTAAGTCATCTGAACATGCTAGTGTCATGGATGCCTATACATGTACTATGGAGTTTGAAGGTAGGAATTATGTATGAGATAAGGCTTTGCACACATTTAGTGAGCAAATAATTGACCAAAGTGATGGATGAGAGGGCTTAAATGAAACAACAATATGAAACTGCTCTGTAGGAAAAGAGCGAAGTTGAAGAAAGAGTGGAAGGAGCGATGAAGGAGAAGAATGAGGATGAGGAAAAGCCTAAGAAATATTTAAAAGAGAAGGATGAAGCTGATCAAATGGCGCATAAGACACAAGCGACCGTCGAAAAGTTGTATAAGGAAATTCCAGAAGTACCATTAGTATTAGAGACCACCATGGAAGAATAGGTCTCCAGAATCGAAGAAGTCAACAAAGGATTCCACAGAAGGATTGAAGACTTTCAATTGCACACAGTTCCATGAACACCGCTAGAAGAAAGGGAAGGAAGAGAGAGAACAAAAATGACATCAATAGAAAAAATCAAGAATATGGAGGGGGAATGCACAAAGCTTTGTGAAAAAAGTTCCCAAATATGGAAAAGCATGGAAGAGGATCGTAAAATGAAGTTCGTGGAAGCCATATTGAGGGATGCTTAGGAAAGGACATAGAAGGCTTCAAAAATCATAAACACTCTCACATCGGTTGAACGAATGATGACCATTTTGGGAAAAATGAATTCATACAAGGAAATCAAAAAAATTTGGGAAAAACAGAAGATCCCCTAGTAGCGATTAGGACCATTGCAAGACGAAGCATTTAAGGTTATATGAGAACTGGAAACTACACAGGGCAAAGTGAAACAATCAATGCACAACAAAAAAGAGAAGCTCACAACCCTAACTTCACAGGGTGTAGAGGAAATTTTAAGAATAGAGGAAAAAATAATAAAGGAAGTTGCAACAATAAAGGACACCTCCCAAAATTTCATAGAAGTATGGAGGATCACGTAACATGCCTGAGTGGCTCAAGACAAGCCATACGTGAGTTTTTGGGGCATGTTGGATGGGATTTTGGGATTTAGTTTTCATAAAAATCGTAAGTATGGAGGATATGAGTAGAAACAGAAGAAAGAAGACAATGCAAGAGTAGAGTGCACAGGCACATGCATGCTTGAAAGTTTGCAGTAAGAACATACTTGGCAAAGAATAAAGAAGATAACAAAGAAGAGAAGAAATAAAGAGATGAAACAAGGCAAAAATGAAGGAGAACATTTTGGCATGCTAAAAGTAGAAAGAAGTGCAAAAGCAGGAAGAACTGAAGTCAGGAGTGCAAAAACAACATGCACGCGTAAAAGTAGGAAAATCAATCCCCAACAACAAGTCAAGACGAGTTGTCCTGAGTTAGACTGAGTTTTAATTGGGTTTTGGGGATAAGAAAAATAGTGTTTTGAGCCCTATAATCCATGTATAAATATGTAATGGGTCGGGTATAATAAGGGTTCGTTTGTGAGGGATGATATGTTTTATTCTATGTTGTTCGTTCATGACAGATGATATGTTTTATTCTATTTTTTTTGTTCGTGAGGGATGGCATGTTCTATTCTATGGGGTTCATTCGTGAGGGATGATATGTTCTATTCTATGTTTCTTTTTTCATGAGGAGATTGAGAGAATAGATTGAGTATGAGGGAGAAATTATATGTATGAGCGGATAAAGAGAGTTTCACAGAGAGACTTTCACTACAAAGCGGCCAGGAAAGATGAAAAGAGATATATCTTCATATCTCCATTGTAATTGTTGTGTGCATCCTGATATGATTACATAAATAATAATAAAGAGTCTGTTAGCACCCTGTAAATCTGTCCATTTGTCAAACAAACAACAGGGGTAACTTTTTCAACCGGCTTTAGAGCTGAGGCACTAGCTTTCTCAACTCAAAGAGGGCTCTCTCGTGTCACTTGGTATTTCTTTGATAATTGGTGGCTAGATTTGGTTTGTTTTGGGGTTTTGTTGTTGGGTAATTGGAGAAAGAAAGATGGCATTAGGCTATGGATTTTGGAGTGAACAATGCATGGTCGGAAACATTGAACCATCAAGAGGAGAAGGATAAATAAGGAAATGAGTCTGAGTTTAACAGAAAATTTTCATGGTATTAAAGGGAAAAGAAACATACAACTGCATCAGAGCATTATTTAATATAGATTCAAAGTTGGTCTGGGTAGAAATAAACACAGTCTAAATTCCTAATCAAAGAGCATCTCAAAGATGAATTATGGGTTTTATATTTCTCCAATTCATACAGATGAAATGAAAATGAAATATAATCTTACAGGAAACACATACTGTGAAAGAAAACAAGACCCATATCACCGCCGGTTAGAATCTTTTCATAAACAGTCCAAAATATGCTTCTGCATTTATATATTCATTCAAGTTCCAGATTTTACAAAAGTCTTCCTGCACAGAGGACAGGTCCCCTTCCCCCCCTCCCTTTCTTTCTTTCTTGAGATAATACATATATAGAGAAATTACCAGTGGAATTCAAAACATTGAGACTTCCCCCTATTTCTAAAAATAGAGATAAGTTACAAAAAAGGCGAATAATTCATAATAAAAGTTATCCTATTTTAAAGGGACCGTTAAGAGAAAGTCTTTCATATCTAGGGCCCCTTTCCTCGACTTCCAATTGTCCAAAATTTGTTGAAATGTACTTGATTTTTACCTGTGAACTTATTTAAGCTCAGCGATCTCCTCCTTTAGAGTATCCAGTGAGGCCGATTGATTTTCTCAAACACTTTCAACCATTTCAGCCATGGTTTCTTTGTTGGCAAATGTTTAACAGATAGTGTATGCTTGTCATTGATGGCAGGTACAACAATGAATATGGCAGGATCAGAATGTGCATCGATGGACAAACAGGAACAACGTAGGCTCAGGAGGAATTAGTGCAGAGTCGAAATTATTCCACATAAGAAGGATGTGTAAACTTGGAGGAGAAGCGTCGCTGATCGTTGGATCCCATCCAAAATTCCTGACAGCATGAGGGCCGTCAGATCTGAATAAAAAAAAGAAGAGCACGCGCTGAAGAGAAGGATAGATCTTAGGCGTTAGATCTGAGCACAGGATCTGACCACCGTTGGATCGAGGAGAACCTGCACGTTCTTTAAAATGTAAGGAGAAAATGGGCTCACAAAATCCTGAAAGCATAAGGATTGTCCATCTCAAGGGGTTATGTGGACCGTTGATGTAACTCCATATCGAAGTTTCGTGATTCGCGACATGGAGAGGCAAGAAACATAACTATCAAAATCGTGATATGCGAAATAGCGATTTAATCGTAGCCGTCAAATCAAAGTTTTATTCTGGACCGTTGATCCAGCTTCATCTTGGAGTTTCGCGACTCGCGACATGGAGAGGCAAGAACCTCTATCGAAGGAATCACGAGATGTGAGTTCACGATGAGATCTGGACCGTATAATCATCGAGATCGTGGACCGTTGATCTCATCTCTATCTCAGAGTTTCATGGATCGCGACTTGGAGAGTCGAGATGATTCTTATTCAGATCCATGAGATGCGAGATCGCGATTTAATCGTGGTCCGTTGGATCAAGAGGACACGTGGCGAAAGATCATCATGTCACTGACTGGAAAGTCAAAGGAACAGTGAGATACGAGATCATGATTTAATCGTGGTCTGTTGGATCAAGAGGACACATGGCGAAAGATCGTCATGTCGCTGACTGGAAAGTCAAAGGAACAACGAGATGCAAGATCACGATTTAATCAAGGACCGTTGGATCAAGAGGACGTGTGGAAAAAGATCAGAGCACCATAAAGCTTCATCTCGGAGTCTCGCCTATCGCGACTTGGAGTGACAAAAATCTCCATCTTAGGATCAGCGAGATGCGAGATCGCAAAATGATCCTGACCGCCAATACATCAAAAGATGTGGACCATTGATCTGAGCTCCACCTCTGAGTCTCGCCTATCGCGACTTGGAGTGAAGAAAATCTCCATCTTAGAATTAGCGAGATGTGAGATCACGAAATGATCTTGACCGTCAATACATCAAAAGATGTGGACCGTTGATCTGAGCTCCATCTCTGAGTCTCGCCTATCGCAACTTGGAGTGACGAGAAACTCCAGCGAAGAAACAGCGAGATGCGAGATCACGATAAGATCCTGACCATCAATACACCAAAAGATGTGGACCGTTGATCTAAGCTCCATCTCGGAGTCTCGGCTATCGCGAATTGGAGTAACAAAAATCTCCAATGAAGGAACAGCGAGATGCGAGATCACGATGAGATCAGGACCGTTGATTCACCAAGATCATGAACCGTTGATCAGGGTCGATGAAGATCAAGAGTTTGACTGTCTTAGAGAAGACGAAGAGTCTTAAACTGCCAGAGAGACTGAGGAATATCAGTATAACATGCAGTGATGCTGGACACGTGGGGTGAACCACCAGAAGAGCTGAAGAGTCACGATGATAATCAGACAGAGCACTCGAGAGGTGGAGGATAACAGTGCAGAGTCAACATGCAGAGGCATTGTGAACACTGCATTCACAAGGTGCACAGAAGCTATAAATACACTGTACAGAGAAGAGATGGAGTTGTTGTTGCTGTTGTTATTCAAGTGATGATAGTTGTTGATGTGGAAAGTGATTCTTGTATGAAGAAGGAGGAGAGTGCAACAGCTGAATTGCACAAAAGAGGATCTGTGTAGTGAATGGACATGGCGCACAGAGCATAAAAAGCAAAAGAACAAATAGCGCAAGTCATGTGTGCAGGAAGGCAATGAGGCAGACAGAGCAACGAGATGCAACAGGACAGTGATAAGTCGGGTAAGTCATTGTTGAACATTATATCACTGTAATAAGTTTCAGAAGCAAAGATTTATATTTTAGGGTGGTTGCGAGGTGCTAGGGAGGACTGGTGTCCTCAGAGGTTCAAGTGGGTGCTTGAACACAGGAAGTTGGTGCTTCCTTCTATTTGGTGCTAGAGAAACCAGGCAATTGGTGCTTCCTTCTAGTTGGTGCTAGAGAAAACAGAGAGTTGGTGCTCTCAGCAAGTTGCAGCTTGCAAAGCTGAGGTTGTAGCCTCATTATGAGTTGATGCTCATATGTATGGNAGGCAGTTGGTGCTTCCTTCTAGTTGGTGCTAGAGAAAACAGAGAGTTGGTGCTCTCAGCAAGTTGCAGCTTGCAAAGCTGAGGTTGTAGCCTCATTATGAGTTGATGCTCATATGTATGGCACTGTAAAGAATGTAACCATTACTTATCATATAAAAGAAAAGAGGTTTTTACCCTGCATGGGTTTCCTCGGAAAATATTTGTCTCTATGTTTCTCATATATGTGACTGATGCTGAATGTGCCTGTGTTTATTTCTCTGCATTATTGTGATCATCATTCAGTGTTTCTGCAAAGACTTTTAAAAAGAAGCATAATTGTTTAAGCTCAATAAAAACTGATTCACCCCCCCCCTCTTAGTTGTCCAACATTATTTCTTCTGTTGCTTGCTCCATTTCTTTTTTACAACTCGCCTGTTGATGACTAGATCTCTCATAATGGGATTTAGACTAACTTCTAATTTTGAGTCTGTAGCAGGTTCTGTGTGGAATTTAGTCGCTAATATATGTGCAAATACCCTTTCCTTCTTGCTTGTAGGTAAATCTGCCATATTGCCCAAATGACCAGTTTTACTGGATACGGCTTTGTCCATGTATATCAATTTTGTGGACACTGAAATGATTTCACAGGGATCGAAAGGTCGAGAAAATTGGAGATTACTTCATTTATGGATAAGATGATGCCTCCATACTTGAGAATTGGTAGTTATAGAACCCCAATCATGAGTCACTGATAGATTTGCTTACAAGTACATTGGCTTGTCACACTTGGCTAATCCATTTCAAATTATTAGCTTTTGACGTCGTTACATGGCGGCGTTCACCGAACATCATACGACTGTGAAGTACCAAACGAGTGAAACAGGGTGATTTTGACCATCCATCACCCATCCCATGAGTGGTTGATTTGATGTATTGAATCATGTGACATCGGGACTTTCACGAAAGTGGTTTTGACAACTCGCTTTTTGCTTCAATGTATCTCTGGAGGTGCCACGCGTCCATTTTAAAAACCATAATGGTTTTCCTCGGTCTGCCTTTATATGGCTAAGTCTCGTGCAAGTCAACCACCTGATAGGGGCTCCAGCCATTGATCTGGGTCTTTTTGTGATCGACGACCCACTAATTTATACCTCTTTCGCCTCTGCTATATTTGTCCATTCACTGCCAGATATGTCCTGATCCTCCAAACTGTCTAGCTTTCCGCGATGATGTAGTTCTCGCTATACTCTCAAGAATTGGGTCTTGTCTAAATTTTTTTTTGGAGATAACATAGGCTCCAACTGGGGATGTTATCCTCTCTGTGAGGTAGCAAAGAACTTGTAGACCTGGTGCCTAATCCATTGGGATTCTCCTAGAATAGGTGTGCATACTTTGCTCCCACTATGTAACCAGTGTCTTCTAAAAACCAAGCTCTACGCACTGCTTCTGAGTGGATGTTGGATCTTGAGTACATTATTGAAAAATGACTATATGTAGTACTGAAAAAATCAAACTGAAAAATGCTTCACCAAAAAGATTATTTTCACACTCCTATATACCCTAAAAACTTTGAAATACATACTCAATCAAGTGATGCTAAATTTCTAGTGAAACCATTCAAGCAATGGGCTTCCCGATTTTTCTTCAATCACATCTTTCTTAAGAAGGCAGACACATGTAAAAGATGGCAGCTCAAAACCCAAGTTGCATCCAAAACTTGAGCTTATGAATGAAACCAACTCCTCCTTCACTGAAGACTATAATAGGATGGCCACGGGATCTTGAAAACCATGAAAAGTCATTTCTTCTTGAAGAACAAAGACAGAAAGACAAGCCTCTTTCATAAGTGTTTGTCGCTCATATTCAATTTCTTCATCTCTGCAAACATTTTCAAACAAAATGGCAACAATAGGTTTGTCTACTTCTCCATGCATCTCAAACAATTTCATACACTCTTGAACATCTTCAAATATGACAGCCATATTTTGTGCATCAAGACTATCTTCTTGTTTATCAAATAATTTTGATTTGGCTTCATTAAACTTCTGGAAATTTGTTTGAGGACTGTCATTTTGAATTACAAATGAATGAATGGAAATAATTTCCTTCTCATAATCTCCTTGCAACTGTGAAAAGATAACAACATGCACTATCTCATAGTCTAGAGTTTCCATAGCTACACTTTTAAAACCCTCATGTGTGTCTATGCTATTCAAAAATTGAACTACCACATCATTCTCATGGGAAGAAAGACAACTTCGAAACATTTTGTCATGTTGAATACCCATATTACTTTCAGGTGAAAGGGAATGACCTTGAACAAAAATCTCAGGAGAAACTTCTTCTTCTTTTTCAGACTGATAGCTGAACATAGACAACAAACCTGAGCCGACACAATCTTTTAAGTGATCCTCCATATGATTATCATCCTTTGCAAGTCTACTTCCTTCTTTGTATCCATCTTTATGTCTGGAGGATTCTTAATTTGAGACCTTACAAATATTCTGCTTCAACATTTTGAAAGAGGAAAAACATAGTGGTAAGGCTGTCTCATTTGTTTTGATATCTCCCTCGTTTTGACTTTGGGCATATTTCTAAACTCGCCCATAAATCCGGTCCATTGATTCATCGAGGTCTTGTATTGGCATGAATTCATTTGCATCAATGATGATCCAAGGATTTTCCTTCAACAACTTGAATGCAACAAAGCATAAAGGCAAAGATTCCCTTTCAACTGATTCGATACTTTTTTTAGGTTTATTTACATCACTATAAAAAAGAACATCCTTGATCTCGTAATCTTCATATTGGTCATATACAGGCAGATCATCTAACAAGAAAAGATTAGGAATATCAACTTGTTCTTTGACAAACTGATTTTTACATTCATCTTCTTGTTTGTCTATAAACGAATACATAAAATAATAAACCTTCTTATTACCTTGGGATGGATTAGATGTTGAACTAATACCTCTTCTTCCAACAAGTGGGATACAATCCTTCACAAGATCACTGGTATTTGGAGGTTTAAGAGAGCCTATGATGTTTTCAATTTTATGTTCAAGGTTCCAGTCAACTACCTCCTGTTTATATTCATCCTCCAACTCTTCATCTCAAGTCTGTTCATATGCTTGAACATGGTGTTGAACGTCTTGAGCATCATCAAACATTGTTTTCAATGACTTAGGTTTTCTTTCCATTAGAGGGAAAGACAGATCTAAATGAAGGGTAGTTGTGTAGTGGAGCATGACAATAGCCTCAGAGGGTTGAATTTCTTCGGACAAATTATTGTATATGCTAGAAAACCTCTTATTGAACACAGAAACAATTTCATTTCCCTGTCTTTCTAAGGCATAGAAATCAACAAGCTATAAATCTAAAGATTTATTCTTTCCCCAGAACCCCAAAAAACCATCTTCAATCCCCCCCATGAGCTGATGGTTTCTGGGTGTAAATGTTTAAAACAGTCTTTGGTGTCTCCTTTCAAGGATTGAGAGAAGGATTTCATGCACACATCATCATGATCAATCTCAAGTAAGTCTATAAAATGCTCAAACCCTTGAATGTTCTTTTCAGCTGAGATGATATCAGACTCTCCATCAAACAAGCGTAGATACTCATAGTAATTTGGAGGGAAATCATGAAGGGTTTGGGGTAGCTTTAAAGGCGTGTATCTATGTTGGACCTTGAGGAATGTTGGACCAAGAACTGGGTCAGAAACAGTAGCCCGGGCTTCATGGGGTTCATCAACTTGGTCATGGTTATTACGTGGCTCAGGTGGAAATTTTTCATCAAAACCCGTGATAAGGTGAGGGTACGCATGTGCAATATTAAGAGGAGGAAACATAATTGCAAGTTTTTCATGATCATTATTAAAATACATGAGAACTTTTTTGGCATGTTCAAGGAAGGAACAGAGGAAACTTAAATGAATAGTGAAATGCTTTGGAAGAGATCCATTTTGAGTACATGTTTTCCTTCATGATGCCTTTCCTCACTCGTGTCAAGGGGTCTCATTTTTCAGCGAAGTATGTGCATTGTGCGTGAAGTATTGAGAGTGGTGTCACTAGAAATGTTTGGAAACTAGATTCTTCAATGAGAGTGGAGTCGCCTTCATATAGATTTTTGATGTGTGGAGTCACCAGAGTAGGAATACAACCGATATGTGCCTAAGTGTTTACTTCTCTCAGACCTTAGAACTCAATAATGTCGTTCTTCCCAAGGAAAATTTTTCAATTCCATCCCCAACAACGGTGCCAGAATTTTAGCACCCTATAAATCTGTCTGACTGTCAAACATACGACAGGGGTAACTTTTTCAACCATCTTTAGAGCTGAGGCACTAGCCTGCTCAACTCAGAGAGGGATCTCTCGTGTCACTTGGTATTTCTTTGATAATCGATGTCTAGATTTGGTTTGTTTTGGGGTTTTGTTGTTGGGTAACCGGATAAAGAAAGATGACATTGGGCTATGGAGTCTGGAATGAACAATGCATGGTCAGAAACATTGAACTATCAAGAGGAGAAGGCTAAACAAGGCAATCGGTTTGAGTTTAATAGAAAATTCGCATGGTATTAGAGGAAAAAGAAACATACAACCACATAAGAGCATTATTTAAAATGGATTCAAAGTTGGTTTGGGTAGAAATAAAAATAGTCTAAATTCCTAAGCAGAGAGCATCTCAGAGATGAATTCTGGGTTTTAAATTTCTCCAATTCAGACAGATGAAATGAAAATGAAATATAAGCTTATAGGAAACACATAGTGAAAGAAAACAAGACCCATATCACCGTCGGTTAGAATATTTTCATAAACAGTCCAAAATCTATTGGAAGATTGGTTGTTGTCATTAATGTCATCCCTAGTCATGGGTTTTGGACCGTAAGATTGATGAAGGTGTTTGGACATGAAGGAAAATGCACATGCAGATACAACACCCATGGATGGATAGTATACATCATGTTGTTTCCGGTTTTATGTGTCACGTCACGTGGATCCTCATGGTTGAGGAGAAATGAATTTTTGAATATGACAAAGTGAATTGAAGAAGGAAGTACATGTAGGCCCTGAAGATAATTAAAGAAAATAATTACAAAATAAGAAAGTGTCAGGTCATCCCTAATGTTAAAATAAAGTGACATAAATGGTATAAATAAATATCATTATACATTCATTTGATACACAAGTTGAATTTCAGAGGAAATCAGAAGTAAAGAAGGTCGGATTTCAAGGAAGGATGAAGTCTTTTGGTGATGTGTTCTAAGGTATGTTATTTTCAGGTCATCTTACCATTTTTGCTATAAATTTTTTTATAGAATGATTCATATGGTGAAATTACTATGGTATTCAGAAGACATATCATGGTACCTATGGTAAAATTTTTATCTCTTGATTCGCTACAATTATGGAGATACACTCCGTGGAAGATAGGGTTTGTAACCAGTCCTGAAGCTAGTCAATAAACATGTGTTCTAGGTAAAATAGTCATAACGTATTCATCGAGAATCCACATGGCATGGGAAAAATTTCATTGCAAAGAGTATGGACTGTAGTTTCTTGTGTGCAAGTTTTAGAATCAGATGTTAAACATTGAGCGCAGGGCATTCTGTACAAGTTCGGTCTCCTGAATAAACCAGAATTGAACAAGGTCTACCATTCTCTCTAGAAATTATTTTTGGGGAGTATTCAAGGAGTGAAACTTGGAGGAGTTTCAAAGAATACATTGAGTAATATTGTCTATAGGATCAGAGTACTCCAAGAATTGAAGAATTCTCAGGAAGCATTATCAGGTTCTATGTGATGATTGGTTGATGGTGATGAATTAATGTAAAGTGTTATTATCTCTCATATATTCTTGGGTGGAAGGAAGGGGCAAGGATGGAGAGTTCAAATCTCTCTTGATATTAGAGGATTGTATCTTCCTCTTGGAGGTTTATCCCTCCCTTTACATTTGGAAGCTATAGCTACCTTTGGAAGTCATTACTTCCCTTGAACAATAACTATTGATTATTTCTCATATATTGTGCATGGTGTATTGTTGTGTATTAGTGTAACTCTTATACTATTGTTCATTTCTCATTGGATATAATTGAATGGTTTAAGTATAATTTGAAAAAGGTTTTAAATTGTACTTGATACTGATTCACCCCCCTCTCAGTATCAACAATTGGTATCAGAGCGGGTTACCTTCAGTACAGTTTAACCACTAGAAGGAAGATCCTAAGAAGAAATGGAAGACAAAATTCCAAATGGGATTCCACCATTTGATGGAAGCAATTTTGAATACTGCAGTAATAGAATGGAAACTTACTTGAAAGCTCTTGGGGTAGATGTTTGGTTCTAAGTTTCTTCAGGATACAATGCTTTGAAGAAACCAAAGACTGCAGCTCAGAAGGAAGAAAAAATGAACAACAAATTGGCAATAGATACCATCCTGGATGGATTGACAGATTCAGTAAAATCCAAGGTGGCATCATTTGCATCATCAAAAGAGCTTTGGGACAAGCTACAAGACCTTTATGTAAGGGAAGAAGTAGAAGAAGAATAAGAAGAAGTTGAAGGAAATTACAACATCTCAGATTTCAAAGAAGAAAATAGAGGTTAGTTCTTTGGCTTTAATTGTGAAGGAGTAGGTCATGTTGAATTTGAATTTCCTCATCCAAGGATTGAAAGAAATGACACTAAAGAAGAAAATTCCAATGAAGAAGAAGAAAATCATGAAGAAAAAATTATTCAACAAGAAGATGAGAATCTTAAAAAATTGAAGCATGTTGAGATTGAAAATAGTAATCTCAAAGACACGCAAAGAAAACTAAGAAGTGAATTGGGTATTTGTGAAAAGACAGGTGTAATCTTGAAGAAACAATTAGAAGACTTTGAGAAACTAAGAGAAGAAACCATTTCCTTGAAAACTCTACTTGAAGAAGAAAGAAGAATAGGAGAAGTAAGGAATGTCCAAATGATGAAGAAAGAAGAAGATTGTGAGAAACTTGAACAAGAAGTTGTCTCATTGAGGAAGATTTTAAGAAACTCTCAAGTGCCAAAAGACTTAACACATCTTGGATGCATGGGTGAAACTTCACACAAAGAAGATGAAAATACCAACAAGAAGGTTGAAGAAAGAGCTACATAGACAATTGATGAGAAGTGGACCAGGATACCAGAAAGAAGGAATGATTACAAAAGAGATGAATATCCAAGAAGACCTCCTACCTTCAGGAATCAAAGAAGCTTCAATCAGTATGAAGGAAACTATAGAAGAATAGATCATGAACCCACATGGACTACATCACAAAGAAGCCCACTTACTCCAAGGTATCAAAATTTCTTTCTTGGTCATTGTTATACTTGCAAAAATTTTGGACATAAGGCAATTAATTGCAGAATCAATGAAAGGAAATAGAAGATATGGAAATAATCGTGGATTTGTCAACAAAAGCTATATTTCATTTTCCCCATTGATGGACATAAATATTGTATGCTACAAATGTAATTATCTTGGACACAAAGCACGAGATTGAAAATATATGAATGAATATGTCTCTGTGCCAACCACGGTATGGAGAAGGAAAGAGATTCCAAACAATGAAGATTGTCAAATAGCATTAACCACTGAAGAATGTAAATAAGAAGATGCATGGTATATAGATAGTGGATGTTCTTCACACATGACCACGGATCAAGAAAAATTCATCAGCTTGAAGAGAAAGGGTGGCAATGTTGCTTTTGGAGATGACTCATCTGCCAAAATACTTGGAGAAGGTGTACTATAACTTGGAAGAAAAAATGTAAAAGCAAAGAATGTACTATTGGTTGAATACTTAAAGAATAATCTATCAGTGTTAGTAAAATGTGTGATCAAGGATACACTCTTACATTTGACTCAAGAAAATGTAAAATCAAAGAAAATAACTCAGGAAGATTGGTTGCAACTGCAACAAGAAGACCGAACAACATATATATCCTAGACATGAAGAAGAGAGAGAAGATAGAAGCCACACAAAATGATTCCAAGGAAGACAAATTCCCAAATACCCAAAATAAGGATGAAGTATCATTGAGTGCCATATGTTCAGGGGGAGCAACCCCAAAGAAGAGATTTACCTTTTTCCATTAAACTCAGAGGGAGAAGCCCTACCCTTTTCCATTGATGTCAAAGGGGGAGAGAAATTGGGATCATGATGACAAGGGGAGCATGAGTGTTTCCATCAATGACAAAGGGGGAGATTGTTGGAAGATTGGTTGTTGTCATTGATGTCAACCCTAGTCATGGGTTTTGGACTGCAAGATTGATGAAGGTATTTGGACATGAAGGAAAATTCACATGTAGATACAACACCCATGGATGGATAATATACATCATGTTGTTTTCAGTGGTATGTGGCACGTCACGTGGATCCTCATGGTTGAGGAGAAATTAATTTTTGAAGATGACAAAGTGAATTGAAGAAGGAAGTACATGTAGGCCTTGAAGATAATTAAAGAAAAGAATTACAAAATAAGAAAGTGTCAGGTCAGCCCTAATGTTAAAATAAAGTGACATAAATGGTATAAATAAATATCATTATACATTCATTTGATACACAAGTTGAATTTCAGAGGAAATCAGAAGTAAATAAGGCCGGATTTCAAGGGAGGATGAAGTCTTTTGGTGATGTGTTCTAAGGTATGTTATTTTCAGGTTATCTTACCATTTTTTTATAACCTTTTTTCTAGAGTGATTCAGATGGTGAAATTGATATGGTATTGAGAAGACATATCAAGGTACCTGTGGTAAAAATTTCAGCTCTTGATTCTCTATAATTATGGAGATAGACTCTGTGGAAGATAGGGTTTGTGACCAGTCCTGAAAACAAGTGTTCCAGGTAAAAAAGTCATAACTTCTTCATCGAGAATAAAAATGGCGTAGGAAAAATTTAATTGGAAATAGTACAGAATCTAGTTTCTTGTGTGCGAGTTTCAGAATTGGATGTTAAATATTGAGTGTGGGGCATTCTGTACAAGTTCGGTCTCCTGAATAAACAAGAATTGAACAAGGTCTACCATTCTCTTTATAACTTCTTTTTGGGGAGGATTCAAGGAGTGAAAATTGGAGGAGTTTCAGAGAATACATTGAGTAATATTTTCTATAGGATCAAAGTACTCCAAGAATTGAATAATTGCAGAAATTGACGAAGTCTCAGGAAGCATTATCAGGTTCTATGTGATGATTGGTTGATGGTGATGATTTAATGTAAAGTGTTATTATCTCTCATATATTCTTGGGTGAAAGGAAGGGGAGAGGATGGAGAGTTCAACTCTCTCTTTATATCGGAGGATTGTATCTTCCTCATGGAGGTTTATCCCTCCCTTTACATTTGGAAGCTGTAGCTACCTGTGGAAGTCATTACTTCCCTTGAACAATAACTATTGATTGTTTCTCATATATTGTGCATGGTGTATTGTTGTGTATTAGTGTAACTCTTATACTATTGTTCATTTTTCATTGGATATAATTGAATGGTTTAAGTATAATTTGAAAAAGGTTTTAAATTGTACTTTATACTGATTCACCCCTCTCTCAGTATCAACAAAATCCACTTCTGCATTTATATATTCGTTCAAGTTCCAGAGTTTACAAAAGTCTTCTTGCACAGAGGGAAGGTCCACTTTCCCCCCTCTCTTTCTTTCTTTCTCTAGATAATACATATATAGATAAATTACCAATGGAATTCAAAATTTTAAAACTTCCCCCTATTTCTAAAAATAGAGATAAGTTACAAAAAAAGGGAATAATTCATAATAACAGTTATCTTGTTTTAAAGGGACCATTAAGAGTAAGTCTGTCATTGAAATGTAGTTGATTTTTACCTGAGGACTTATTTTATCTCAACAATATCCTCCTTTAGAGTATACAGCCAGGTCGGTTGATTCTCACCAACACTTTCAGCCATTTTAGCTATGGTTTCTTTCTTCTGTCGCTTGCTCTGTTTCTTTTTGACAACTCCCCTATTGATGACTAGATCTCTCATAATGGGATTTAGTTTGACTTCTAATTTTTATTCTGTAGCAGGTTCTATGTGGAATTTAGTCACTAATATATGCGCAATTACCCTTTCCTTCTTGCTCATAGGTAAATCCACCATGTTGCCTAAATGACCAGTTTTACTAGATACGGCTTTGTCCATGTATCTCAATTTCGTGGACACTTAAATGCTTTCACAAGGATCTGAAGGTTGAGAAAATTGGATATTACTTCATTTATGGATAATATGATGCCTCCATACTTGATAATTGGTATTTATAGAGCCCCAATCACGAGTCACTGACATATTTTCTTGCAAGTACATTGGCTTGTCACGCTTTGCTAATCCATTTCAAATGATTAGCTTTCAAGTTCGTTACATGGCAGTGTTCACCTGACATCATATGACTGTGAAGTATCGAATGAGTGAAACGAGGTGATTCTGACCAACTGTCACCCATCCCACGAGTGGTTGATTTGACGTACTGAAGCACGTGACAATGGGACTTTGGCGAAAGAGGTTTCGACAACCTTCTTTTCGCTCCGATGTATTTCTGGAGGCGACACACGTCCATTTTAAAAACCATAATGTATTTCCCCAGTCTGCCTTTATATGGTTAAGTCTCATGCAAGTCCACCACCCGATAGGGGCTAGATGTTGATCTAGGTCATTTTGTGATTGACGGCCCACCGAGTTATACCTCTTTTGGCTCCGCTATATTTGTCCATTCGCCACCAGATATCTCCCGATCCTCCAAACTGTCCATCTTTCTGTGATGATGTAGTTGTCTCTATACTCTCAAGACTTGGGTCTTGTCTAAAAATTGTGATAGAGATAACAGAGTCTATCCACTGTGGACATAGCCCAAAGTTGTGTGAACCACGTTAAGTACTATGTTTACTTTTCTTTTATGTGATTGATCATGAATATTCTCTTTATGCATGTTAGACTATATTTGTCTACTATATGATCACTACACAATATTTATGAATGTTATAGTAAATGGGGTATGTTGCAATCTACAACATAATGGTATTATATATTGAATTCACTAAGTAACCAAGGAAGAATAAATACAGGAAAATGTGCACAGAGCAAATAGCCCCTATAAGATGATCTCCTAACATTCCCTCACTACTACAGAAACTAGGTTCATGTAGCCCCAATAGATGGCTCAGGTGAGACTTCACTTGCATGCAGGTGATGCCGAAAGGGATAGTGTCTGAATCGTTTTTTGGTTAAGATAACTTGAACATAGGGTCTTACAACCGCATTCTAACAAGTTTCCAAACAATAGTGAGGATCCTATCATAAATGAATCGTTACCCAACAAACACTTATTCCTCATTTCCTCACTAGATCCTTGGTATGGATATGTCTTAGCATATATTCAAAATGAGTAGTTTTGTCCCTACTTGTCTCATGATGAATGCCAATGTATTTGGAACCAACTACAAACTATCTTATTATCAACAACACTATTTATTGTCAAGGGGTAGCTTGATTTTCCAATTATTTTTAGTTCATGATAAGATAAGAGAGTGTTGATTGATTGTCACACTAGTGCATGTGGAGATCACTTGTTTGGGCTCGCAGCAACTCAAAATAATTCATGCATATGGTACTTCTATTCTTCAATGTTTAAAGATTACATCCAATTAGTCAAGAAGTGTCACCCTTGTCAATGTTTTACTAAAAATATGTGCACCCCTCCTACTCCATTACACTCTGTATTATTTTTGGTCCCTTTTCTAAGTGGGGGATGTAATTTATTATGTGTCAACCTACTTCTACCAATGGTAAAAAATACATTATTGTAGTTGTTGGAAAGTTTAGGAAGTGGGTAGAGTTGGTGTTGAATTTCAAAAGAAATGGTACTACAATGGCCCTTTTACTATTCAGTCACATTATTACTAAGCTTGTTGTTCCCCAAGAGATCCTTACCGATAATGGTAGTTATGTTCAAAACAAAATGATGATGGAATTAGCTGATAGGTTGATTTTTTGGCAAGACAATTCAACACCTTACTATTCTCACATTAATGGTCAAGTTGAATAAATTAGCAAGGTTCTGAAAACCATACTCCAAAGAAGGGTTACAAAAGTAAAATCAACTGGAATTTGATGATTTTTTTCTATTTGGGAATAATGAACTTCAATTAAATCTAACACTAGTTTCACCCTTTTCTAGCTCGTGTATGGAATAAAGGTTATCCTTTTGATTGAATGGAAGATTCATTCATTAAAATTAGTCATTGAGCTCTTACCCAATACCTTATCTGAGGAAGAGTTCCTTGCATATCTATATCACCTAGATGAAAGTAATTTTTATTCCCTAGCCAATGAGATTCATAAGAAAAATGACACAGCATAGTATGGTAAACATGTCCACCCCAACATCTTTTCCAAAGGGTACTTGGTCTTGGTCTATGATTAGGAATAGAAAATTGGGGGATAAAAAATTGAACCTATGTGGCATGGTCCTTACATTGTGCAACATGTTTTTCAATAGGTATCCTATGATTTATTTGTCTATGAAGGAACCCCTTTAGATGGGCCATGCAATGGGTTCTACATCAAGAAATATTAGTCCTAGGCTGACATGTCTAATAATACACTTGTACATGTTGTATATTAAAGTTTTTATTTAGTTTGTTTTTATTGTGGTTTTCAGTTCATGTTATCATGATTTGTGCTTGATTGATGGATTTCCTCAAACACACCACTATATGTAGGATTCAATACCCGATGGATTTCCTCAAACACACCACTATATGTAGGATTCAATACCCTTGTACATGTTGGATATTAAATTTTTTCTTTACATTGTTTTTATTGTGTGTTTTCAGATCATGTTATCATGCTTTGTGATTGTTTCATGGATTTCCTCAAACACACCACTATATGTAAGATTCATTGATGGTTCTAGTTGATACACCTAGGACATTTCTTCCATAGCTTCGGTGATCTTTTCACCTACCAACAATATAATGAAATCAAGGGGATTTTTTCTAGGTATTTCCACCAACAATATTGTTGAGTATAGTGTTATCATTGAGCTCTTATATAATTCCATTTCCCTTGGTATATGATATCTAATTTTCCTTTTCGATCAATAGTTGGTGCTGTCTCAAATAAATCATATATATTGTGTGAAGGACCCTACACTTATCTAGAAGTATCTATGAGGGAGACTTCTTTAGTGTCATTTCAAGTGTATTACTTAATGCATTGGCTAATTCATTAACTAATTATGTACTAGATTGGAAATTGTTATATTAACATCATTAAAGAATGCATGTACAATATTCATGGCCGTTAAAAGAAAACATATCATTTTGCACACATTAATAGAATCAAATTCATATGTATATATAAAATGTAAATGACACTATACGAGGATGGGCTCTCTTGTCTTTGATGATATCAATTGACGACAATATTTAAGTATAATAAGGAAGTGTGCTAAAGACTACCCCTCTGCATGAGTCTCATGTGAGCACACAATTATTGTGGCTACTCTATGTAGTAGTCATAGAAGGGTGAGTGCAAGCTAATGATGGTCTCTCATGATGCGTTAGTGGAAATGCAAACCTGGAAAAACAACAATCTGTTAAATTGGAGGTATTATTCAAGGTACTTTTATAATGACTATGAATATGGTGTAAGAATATGAAACTTAGGAAATTGAATTAGATTTCATAATATACAACTTTTATTCATAGAAATTGTGAATAACTATGTCAAATTTGATTTTTTCTAACAGTGGTATCTTACTTTTCCAACAAAATATAAGGTATATGTTTTTTTTCATGCAGGTGTTGAGTACCTTAACGATGGAGTTTCATTCCAAAAACTTGTATACTTATAGAGAACACATCGTACTAGTGGGCTATATTTTTTGGAAATTTCTAATATTAATTTGATATTTTTTTAAAATTATCAAAGTCAATAAATATTTGAAATTACAAAATCTTTTATTCGACCAGGCTAAGAGAGTGTTGACATGATCAAAATAATTTCTTTTTCTTTTATATTGTATATATCAGTCTCCTCTAGTGAAAAATATAACTAATTTGGGAAATGGTTAAGGTGACAAAAAATTATAGCAGGAATAAGAGAGTGATTTTTATATATGTGAAGAAAAAAATAGATTAAAAATAGTAAACAATATTAATTTAAAAAAAACTATATATTTGGAATCTGCATATCCCACTCTATATACGTTTATAGTTTCGTCAATAACTGAATTGTTTATCCTATAGAAAAATAATTTCAAATATAGAGATATAGAGAAGTATACACAAAAATGGACATTTTTATCAATTTGTAGACCGAACCACTAGGTTTTTCATCCTGAACCTAAATTTGAGGCAATTAAGTCAGCATACACATTTTCAATCCCACCCAAATAAATTTGAATTCAAAATAACACGTAAGCATTCCTAAGAATGTGCACACTCTCTTATAATATATTTTTTCTTTTACATTCCCCTTCCCCTCCCTCTCTCTATCTCTCCTACATCTAATCCCCTCTTTGTATCCCTCTCACTCTCTCTCTCTACCCCCCCCTATTTGTCTCCTTCTCTCTCCCTCTCACACTCCTATACATGGCAAAACCTAGACATGGAAAGACTTATACATCATAAGGCATGAAATACCTAGACCTATACCTTTACCTTGACATGGCTCAAACTATCACACCCACTCCCTCTTTATCCCCCCCTCCCCCCCTTCTCTCTCTCTCTCCCTCTCTCCATCTCTCTCTAATTATGGCCCCCTCTCTTCCACCTCTCTCCCACCCTTTCTCTCTCTCCTCATCGTTAGTCACAGTCTCTCTCTCTCTCTCTTCCCCTCTTTCTCTCTCTATTCCCCCTCTCTATATCCCTCTGTATCCCCCCTTCCTCTCACTCTCTCTCTACCCCCCCTTATATGTCTCCCTCTCTGCTTCCCATCCTCTCACTATCCCTCTCTCTACACCCTCTCTATGTCTCCCTCTCCCTCCCTCTCAAACTCTCTCTCTCTCTCTCTCTCTCTCTCTCTCTCTCTCTCTCTCTCTACCCCTCCTCTTTGTCTTGCACTCTCACCCTCTCACACTCTCACACAGTCCCCCCCCCCATCTCTCTCCCCCTCCCTCCCACTATCTCTCCTCTATTTCTCCTACATCTACACCTCTCTCTCTCTACCCTCCTCTCTATATTCCTTTCTCCCCCTCTCACACTCTCTCTACTTCCCTTTTATTCCTTTCTCGCTCTCCCTCCCACACTCTCACACACACACACTTTATAGCCCCCATCTATGTATTCCTCTCTCTCCTTACCACACTCTAACACACTTTCTCTCTACCTCCCCTCTATTTCTTCCCCTATCTCCCTCCCACACTCTCACACACACACACTTTCTAGACCCCTTCTATGTCTTCCTATCTTTCCCTACCACACTCTAACACACTCACTCTCTACCTCCCCTCTTTGTCTTCCTCTCTCTCCCTCTCACACTCTCACACACTAGAAATTTTGGTACATTGCAAGGTAAGGCATGGTAAGGCAAGAAATGTCCCTGACCTAGACATAGAAAGACATGTCAAGACCTGGACCTAGACCTATACCTAGACTTAGACCATGACCTAGAACTATACCATGCTTCGCCATGACTCACACTCTCCCATCCACTCCCTATCTATATTCCCCCTCTTCGAATCTCTCCCCCTCTCTCTCCATCCATCTATTTTTCTCCCTCCTCCCTCCCTCTATTCCCTCCCTCCCTCGCCCCCCAACACACTCTCTCTCTCTCCCCCTCCTTATTCCCATTTATCCCTCCCTCCCCATATACTCCCTATCTCTCTCCCACCTCTCTCTCTCATTGTTAGTCTCACTCTCTCTCTCTCTACCCGTATTTATCTCTTTCTCATTATACCTCCCTCTCTATCTCTCTCCATATCACTCTCGACCTCTCTTATACTCTTCCTAGATATTTCCCTCCCTCTCCTTCTTTCCCTAATCCCTCTTTCTCTACCCTACCCCTATATATATCCATCTCACTCTCAATATATCTTCTAGTCTTGTTGGCTCTTTCCCTCCATCCCCTTATCTCCCTCTCCCCCCTCTCTTTCTTTCATGTACTCCTCTCCCCCCTCACTCTATATCCCCCTCCATTTCTCTCTCATTGTTTCCCCCTTCCTATTTCTCCTATACTCCCCCCCCCATTTCTCTCTACCCCCCCTTCCCTCT
>JASDQU010101826.1:142024-154182 GCA_032191745.1 Picea mariana
TATATATATATATATATATATATATATATATATATCCCCCCTCTTTGTCTCCCTCTCCCTAACTCTCATACAATATCTCTACTCCTCCTCTATTTCCCTCTATGACTCTCACACACTATAGAAAGTTTGTTACATTGCAAGGAAAGAAGTGTCCTTGACCTAGACATGTCAAGACCTAAACCTATACCTAGACATGGAAAGGCATGGAAAGACCTAGACCTAGACCTAGACCTAGAGAATATACCATGATATAGACCTATACAATGACCATGGAATATACCTATAGTTAGACCTAGACCATAACCTACACCAAGAAATAGACTTAGAGATATACCTAGAGCATGACCTATACCATGACCTGAAGATTAACCTAGACCATGACCTAGACCCCCTAGATACATATAATCCTATGAATAACCTATACTCACCCTTTAACCCCCTCCACACTTGATCCCTATGTTCATTATTCATATACCTCTTGTTAAAGGCCCCACAACCCTTGCACCCACATCTTGGTGCTCTAACCATTTCTCTATGCTTGATTTCCCGTGTATCTCTAGGATTTCTCATTGTTTGATTTTATATTATCAAAAATACATGATTGATATTTTTTCTTATGATATTGGCATAGATTATGTATTAATAGAACACGTATCTATTAGTGCATTTTTCAATATTAGACTGTTTTCGTTATCCATTTACAGCCTGGTAAAAAGCATAAAAGGTTAAATTTCCTTGATTTTGCATTGTTCATAATAAGCTTTCGACATGCCCTAGATTATGTATAATAAAACACTTACCTATATGTACTCTCACACACTCTCTCTCTACCCCACTCTTCCCTCCCTCTCTCCCCCTCCCTCCCATTATCTCTCCTCTCTCTCTCCTACATCTACCATATCTCTCCCACCTCTGTCTCTCTACCCCCCTGTTGGTCTTCTTCTCACACACTCTCTCTCCCACTCTCCCTACCTTTATCTCTTTTCTACTATCTAACCCCCCTTTCCTCTCTCGTCCCCCCTTCCTTTCACTCTCTCTCTCTACCCTCCCTATCTGTCTTTCTCTCCCTCACTCTCACACACTCTCTTTGTCTTCCCCTCTCCCTCTATCACACACTCTTTCTTCCTCTCTCTCCACCCCCCTCTCTACATCGAAAGGAAAGAAATGGATTTGAACTAGACATGTCAATACCTAGACCTAGACCTAGATATGGAGAGATCTAGACATGGCAAGACCTAAACCATGACCTAGACGTATACGATGACCATGAATTAGACTATGACCTAGAACTATATTATAACCATGACATAGACCATGACATAGAGCTAGAGCTAGAGATAAACCATGACCTAGACCTATACCATGACTATGACCTAGACCATGACTGCGACCCCGCTAGATCCATATGAGCCTAGGAATAACCTGTACTCTACCCTTAACTCCCTCCACACTTGATCCCTAAGTCCACTATGAATATACATCTTCATAAAGAACCCACAACCCTTGCAACCACATCTTGGTGCTCTAACCATTTCTCTATGCTTAAAAACACTTTCAATCCTAAGCCCTTAGGCCCTAGTTGTCCCCAAACCCCTATACATATATATTCATAAATATATTTGTTCTATAATAAATCCAATATCTATTGCATTAAGAGTGCGCACACACTCTTGTGACTTGAAATCCTTTTGGTTGTGCACTCATCCATGCATAACAGAAACGCGTACGCTTTCCTAAAATGTGCACTTTAGTGCAAATGCATTTTAGGAACATGCCTGCATTCCTACTAGCAATTGTTATGTGCCAAACACACTCCTATACCTCATATATCTCAAAAATGCGAACAAGCCCGACATTTTCATACACAAATAGTAGACTGAATAGGTTTTTGTTCTTTTTGTCTTGTTGTTTAATTCATAGACAATTGTTTGCTATTGCAAGACAATTGTGGGAAGAATTGGAAGGCAAATTTGTCGAAGTGGAATTGGAATTGTTGGTTGTGTCTTCTTGGAATTGGAAGACAAATTTTTCCAATTGGAAATGTTGGTTGTGTTTTCTTGTGTAATACCAAGAAAAAATTGTCCAATTGCAATTATTAGTTGTGCCTTCTAGTGTAATACCAAGACAAAGTTTTCCAATTAGAATTGTTAGTTGTGTAATACCACGACAAATTTATCCAATTTAAATTGGAATTATTATTTGTGTCTTCTTGTGTAATACCAAGACAAATTTGTCCAATTGGAATTGGAATTGTTAGTTGTTTCTTATTTTGTAATACAAAGACAAATTTGTGCACTTGAAATTGGAATTGTTAGTTGTGCCTTCTTGTGTAATACCAAGACAAATTTGTGGTGGGGTGCTTGGAAGCCAATTTTTCTCTTTAAGCATGGGGAACCTATGGAATCGATAAATAAAGTCCTCAAGGAAAGATAAACCCATATAAAAGGTAGAATAATAAAGATAAAATGAAAAGTTATGTATGTCAAAGCATAGGATTTCAGAAGAGGGAAATCCAATTTCTATTGGAATAGATGTCATCTCCTCCAACACCACAAGCAAAGCACATGAGTTCAATAGATACAATCCAATCAGTATCTCATCGAGACAACTTGTCGTGGATAACCAAATGATGGAGGATTTTCTTGGAGATGATTATACAATGGATGAAATTAGAGAGGCAACTGGTGCACAACATTGTGGTGAAGAATCTCTTATGGTGAAACCTCTTGTTGGATAGTCAGATATTCTAGAAACTAGTCAATCCCATGTACACTCTCCTCCCATAATTGATCTTCCAGTGATTGAAGGGGCCAAAAATGCAACATTCTTAACTCCACGGCAGGGAGGTCAAGAGTGTCAGAATAGGGATTCATCTTCCCTACCTAGATTGAGCAGTGTGTGGAAAATAACTCCTAAACACATTTAGGTGGATGAAAGTGGTCTAACATCACTTGAAGGAAAGTTACCTAACTTTAATATTCATTTTCATTCTTATAAAATCATTAAAGAATATTTTGAACCAAAATCCGATGCTGCTAAATGTCAATTATTTTTTGCTTTGTTAAAATCTAGAAGTTTGATTGTTGTTAGGATAATTTTAGCCATTAAAATAGTCAAAAGTTTAGAAACAAGTCATCATATTGCTAGAAACCTTGTGGATGTTTTTCAAAGAATTAATAAGAAATCTAGTTCTAAATACCGTAATGCAACCCGACGTATCTTTTCACAATCAATTGTTAGCAAGATCACAAGAAAACATTGTTTGCTACAAAAAACCTCTCATCTCATTAAATAAAATATAAAAACCCTTAGAAAGTATGCTCATAGACAATATAGCCTCAACATAGGTGGCCCAATAGATTTGTGGGCCTTCATTGGTAGGCTACCTCATTCTGGCATGAAGTTAATTGGAGAAGTTAAGGGAATAGGACATGATTTTTGGCATGATAATTCTAGGCCTTCCTCCAACCAAAATGATGTACTAAAATTGAGAAGGGGATCTAGGGACCATGAACCCCATACTAAACACTTTCTTGATATTATAGAGACACATTTGTATGAGATATTCAAGACAGTACATAGTGCACTTAACTTGGGCCAAATATTTTTAAATAAATGCAAGCCTTGGTATGTTCAAGTAAAAATGATTCGTAACACATGTTGTTGTAGATATCACATTGAGTATGGTTATTATTATGACACATGCCCCAGGTGCAGTGGAATGGTATTAGTAAGTAAGTGCATCCATGTAAGGGACGAGTATGAATTGGGGAGGAAGGAGGTTTCCTTGCAAAGCTTAAAATATGTCGCATATGATATTCATGGAGGGAAGGAAAGAAAAAATATACAATTGGTGAATTCTTAGGTACATGTATGTGACTTCATGAAGGACTTCATCGAAAAGACATGAAAATATGTTCAACATGTCCATGTGGCTCAATGGTAGGACGAGCATTTTAGAATATGAAAATATACATTTATCTTTGGTATTGTCTTATCAGTGGTTGATTTTGTTGAGAACAACACCCTTCAACCGCAAAATGATATTAAAATACAATATTATCATTCAGAGTAGGTCAACATAATGATCTATATCACATACATGCATGGGTCGGATAGTAACAAAGAAAACATAGTTATGCTGAAGGAGTATCACTTATACATAAGGGATGATCGATGTCGTGACTTAGCCTACATACAACATTGCTTTCAATTGTTTTACAATTACCTCAAGGAGAAGAACATACAGATGGATCAACATTGGATTTGGTCATATGGATGTGTAGACCAGTTAAAAAATGCTCGTGTATTTCAATGGTTGTGTATGTTGCACAAAAAACTCAAGGTACCACACAATTGGAACTATTTCGAGTCTGGGCATGGAAAAGGGGAGTATTACGGAGAAGAAACATGCATAAAAAGAGTGCTATGCAAGAAATAAATGAAGTTCACAACTACTTCCCTCATTCGAGATGTGAAATCCATTGTTTAATGGTGTTCTTCATTAATGGGAGAGGGAATAAGAACCCATGAAGACCAATCACACAGGAATGGACATGTACATAGATATTTTTGTGAGGTGGTCTATGTAGATCTATCACAATGGTATGAATGCAAAAAAATCCAGGGCACTCATGGATTCCATTCAGTTCGAACATCAGAAAATGGAATAGTTGAAATAAGGACAAGAAAACTATCTTGCTTTTGTGGTCCATGTAGTAGTAATGAATGGGTGATTGTGAATTGACAGACTAGGTTGATAGATGGGATAGTTTATCACTCCCCATTGGTCAACATACAACTATAGAATTATCCCAGTTGGAGGAGGACCAATCAAATTTTTTTGTAGATTATGATCATGTCTCAGATCTCGTACTTCTAGGTTCGGTGAAACCTTCTATTAAATTTCGAATAACTATCATCAATGTTTTATGCTTTAGTAATTTAGTGGACTCACGTGTTGGCACTCCATTTTTTGGAGGGAACATATATGTAGTGGTTTCACTAATATGTAATTAATGTGGCATTTATTATTGGTTGGCACATTGCTTAAAGGGAAAGTATACCCTCATGTGATTAATAACAGACTCTAAAGGCATTGAACTTTTTTATTGGGTCGATGGTTATTAAAGGAGAATACCTGAAACATGATGGAATAACGCATAAGAAAAGTGGTTATGTATTTCAATATTATACACTAGGTGAATTTGTATACCACTTTATGAACTTGTTTGTTGGTACAAATCTTCAACTACAAACAATGTCAAGAACTCATGAAAGGTACAATACTTCTTTCCTTACTCTGAGCACGAGAAGTTAATGGATACCATCAGTATTAGAGGTGATCTTGATGGTCTACTTGAATGAACATAAGTATTAGAAGTGATCCCTTAACTTCCCATGCCATGCCTTCCCATGCCTTGAATTTCCATGACATTCCTTTCCTTTCCATGCCATGCCTTTCCTTTCCTTTCCATGTCATGCCATGTCATGCCTTGTATTTTATTACCTTTCCTGTCCATGCCTTTCCTTTCCTTTCCATGTCATGCCATGTCATGCCTTGTATTTTATTACCTTTCCTGTCCATGCCATCCCATTCCATAGATTTCCTTTCCATTCCATTCCTTGCCTTTCCATTCCATGACATGCCATGCCTTGCATTTCCTTTCCTTGTCATTCCTTGACATGCCTTGCCTTGTCATGCCATGCCATGCCATGACTTACATTTTCTTGCCTTGTCATGTCATACCATACAATCCCATGCCATGCCTTACCTTCCCATGCCATTCCATTCCATGCATTGTCTTTCCTTGCCTTTCCTTGCCATGTCATTACATGTCATAAATTTCCATGACATATCATGCCTTTCCATGCAATTCCATGTATTTCCTTGCCATTCCATGTCAGGTCATGCCTTTCCTTTCCTTTCATTTCCATTCCATGCCATGTCTTGCTTTTCCATTCCATGCCTTACCATGTCATTCCATTCCATTCCTTCCGATGCCATGCCATCCCATGCCTTGCCATGCCATGCCATGCCTTTTCATGCCATGATTTTCCTTACCTTTCCAAGCCATGTCATGCCTTACATTTCCTTCTCTTTCTATTTCATGACATTTATTTCCATGCCATGACTTGCTTTTCATTTCCATGCCACACCATGTCATGTAATTCCATGCCATGCCTTTCCTTTCCTTTCCATGCCATGCCTTGCATTCCATTCCCTTTACATGCCATGACATGTCTTTCCATGCCTTCCCATGCCTTTCCACGCCATGTCATGAATTTCCTTGCCTTTCATTTCCAAGCCATGCCTTTCCTTGCCATGCCATGCCTTGCCTTCCCATTCCATTCCATGTCATGCCTTGTCATTATTTTCCTTTCCATGACATGCCTTTACTTTCCATGTCATTCCATGCGTTACCATGCCATGCCATGTGTTTCCTTGATTTTCCTTGCCATGCCATGTCTTGCCTTGAATTTCCTTGCCTTTCCATTCCATTCCATGTCGGGCCTTGAATTTCCATCCCTTGTCTTTCCATGGCACACCATTCCTTTCCATGCCATGCCTTGTCTTGCCATTCCATACCATTTCATTCCATGCCTTGTCATGCCTTTCCATGCCTTTCCTTTCCATGCCATTTCTTTCCATGCCATGCCTTTCCTTTCCATGCCATGCCATGTCATACCTTACCTTGTCTTTCCATGCCTTGCATTTCCTTTCCTTTCCTTACCATGTCATGCCATTCCATGTCATGACTTTCCTTTCCATGCCATGCCATGCCATGCCTTGCATTGCCTTGCCTTTTCATTCCATGCCATGCCTTTCCATGCCATTCCTTGCCTTTCCATGCCATGCCATGCCATGCCTTTCCATATGTCATGCATTGAATTTCCTTTCCTTTCCATATCATTCCATGCCTTTCCTTTCCATTCCATGTCATGCCATGATTTTCATTTATTTTCCTTTCCATTCCATACCATTTCTTTCCATGCCATGCATTATCTTGTCATGCCATGCCATGCCATGCCTTTCCTTTCCTTTCCTTTCCTTTCGTTGTCGTTCCATGCCTTACCTTGCCATGCCATGTCATGCCATGCCATGCCTTAATCCATACCATTCATTCCCTTGACTTGCATTGTCATGACATGCCATGTCATTCCTTTCATTTTCTTGCCTTTCCATTCCATTCCATGCCTCGCCATGAAATTCCTTTCCTTGTCTATCCTTACAAGGTGCTAAATTGTCAAACATATGTAATAAGGATTGAGAAAAAGCCTAGTCCCTGAGATCCTGAAAAAATAATTTTCAAGAAAACAAAATGACAATGGAGGGGACCCACTAGATGATACCTGATGCCCTAGATCCAATGCAACTGATGGTTCATCTATTCGAGTCACGGTTTGAGTTTTATTGTGAGTTTCAACTCACCTCCTTAAGTCATTCAAGGACATGTTGGCAATTTGGCATGGGGGCATAAAATACAAACTGAGTAGCATATCTAAGTTTTGTAAGCTCCTGCACCTATGTTTGACCAAGGCCCACATTACCATGCTACCCAAAATCACATGACACAATGTTCTTGAAAATCGACCTCTTGTTCATAATTTGCACTATGCCTCATTGAGAAAAACCCTAGTCCCAGAGATCCTGCAACAAATGATTTTCCAGGAAATAGAATCATAGTGGAGGGGTCCCACTAGCTAAAACATAGTTCTCCATATCTAATGCAACCGACAGTTCATCCATCGACTCTGAGTTTGATTTTTATCGTGATTTGCAACTCACCTCCTCAAGTCATTCAGGGACATGTTGCCAATTTGTTCTAGAGGCATAAAATCTAAAGCGAGTAGAATAATGGAGTTTCATAAGCTCCTGCACATCTAATTTTCCAAGGCCCACACAACCATGCTACCCAAAATCACCCGACATAGTGTTGTTGAAAATCGACCTCTTGTTCATAATTTTTACTATTCCTCATTGAGGAAAACCCTAGTCCCAAAGATCCTGCAACAAACTCTTTTTGGGGAAACAAAATGACAATGAAGAGGCTCCACTAGTTGAAACCTCATGCTTTGGATTCAATGTAACTAATGGTTCGTCCATCCAAGTCACATTTTTATTTTTATTGCGAGTTGCAACTCGCCTCCTCAAGTCATTCAAGAACATGTTGGCAATTTGGTTCGGGGGCATAAAATCCAAACTGAGCAACATAATGAAGTTTCATAAGCTCTCACACATATGTTTGGCCAAGGGACACATGAACACACTACCCACAATCATCTAGCATAATGTTCCTGAAAATCGACCTCTTGTTCATAAATTACAGTATGCCTCATTGAGAAAAACCCTAGTCCTGAAGATCTTGCAACAAATGTTTTTCTAGGAAATGTAATTACAACCCAGGGGCCCCACTAGATGAAAATCAGTTCCCCAGATCCATTGAAACTAATGGTTCATCCATCTGTGTCTAATTTTGAGTTTTATCATGGGTTGCAACTCACCTCCTCAAGCTATTGAGGGACATGTTGAGAATTTGGTCGAAGGTCATAAAATCCAAACCGATTAGCCTAGCATAGTTTTGTAAGATCCTACACGTATATTTGGCCAATTCCCATGAGACAATGCTACCCATAATCACAGGAGACAATGTTCCTAAAAATAGACCTCTTGTTCAGAATTTGCACTATGGCTCATTGAGAAAAACCCTAGTCTCGGAGATCCTGCAACAAACACTTTTTGGGGAAACAAAATGACAAAGGAGGGGCCCCACTAGTCGAAACCCGATATGTTGGAAACAATGCAACCAACAGTTCTTCCATCCAAGTCTTGGTTTGATTTTTATCGTGAGTCGCAACTCACCTCCTCAAGCAATTCAAGGACATGTTAGCAATTTGGTCCAGGGGTATAAAATCCAAACCAAGAAACATAATGGAGTTTTGTAAGATCCCTCACATATATTTGGATAAGGCCCATCTGACCATGCTACTGACAATCAACTGACATAGTGTTCTTGAAAATCGACCTCTTGTTCATAATTTGCACTATGCCTCATTGAGAAAAACCCTAGTCCTAGAGATCTTGCAACAATTTATTTTTTGGGAAATAGAATGATAATGGAGGTGTCCCACAAATTCAATGCAACTGACGATTTTTCAATCTGAGTCCCAGTTTGAGTTTTATCACGAGTTGCAACTCGCTTCCTCAAGCTATTCAGGGACATGTTGGCAATTTGTTTTGGGGGATTAAAATACAAACCAAGCAGAAAATTAGAGTTATGTAATCTCTCACGCATCTATTTGGCCAAGGCCCATGTCACCACACTACCCATAATCATCCGACATGATGTTCTTGAAAATTGACCTCTTGTTCAGAATTTGCATTATGCCTCATCAAGAAAAACCCTAGTTCTAGAGATCCGCAACAAATGATTTTCCAAGAAACAAAATAAAAATGGAGGGGGATCACTAGATAAAACTTGGTGACCTAAATCCAATGCAACCGATGGTTCATCCATCTGATTCCTTGTTTGAGTTTTATTGCGAGTTTCAACTCGCCTACTCAAGTCATTTATGGACATGTTGGCAATTTGGTCTAGGGCATAAAATCCAAACCGAGAAGCATAACAGAGTTCCATAAGCTCATGCAAATTTGTTTGGACAAAACCCATGCCAACACACTATCCACAATCACCCAACACATTTTTCTTGAAAATCAAACTCTTGTTCAGAATTTCACTCTCCCTCATTGAGAAAAACCCTAGTCCCAAAGATCTTCCAACAATTATTTTCTAGGAAACAAAATGATAGTGGAGGGGCCCCACTAGCTGAAATTTGTTGCCCCATATGTAATGCAACTGATGGTTTGTCTATATGAGTCCTGGTTTGAGTTTTATCATGAGTTACAAATCACCTCCTGAAGCCACTTAGGGACATATTGGAAATTTGATTCAGGGGAATAAAACACAAATCGAGCAACATAACAAAGTTCTATAAACTCCCACATGTTTGTTTGTCCAAGGCCCATGTGACCACGCTACCCACAATCACTCACCACATGGTTCTTGAAAATTGACCTCTTTTTTAGAATTTTCACAATGCCTCATTAAGAAAAACCCTAGTCCCAAAGATCCTACAAAAAGTGCTTTTCTGAGCAATGAAATGGCAGCAGAGCAGCCACACTAGCTGAAACTTGGTGCCTCATATCCAATATAATCGAAGGTTCGTCCATATGAGTCTTTGTTTTAGTTGTATCGCGAGTTTTAACTTGCCTCCTCAAGCAATTCAGGGACATGTTGGTAATTTGGTTCAAGGGAATAAAATCAAAACTGAGTAGCATAACATATTTATATAATCCCATGCATGCTTGTTTGTCTAAGGCCCACGTGACCATGCTACCCGCAATCACCTGAGACGATTTTCTTGAAAATCGATGTCTTGTTTAGAATTTGCACTATGCCTCATTGACAAAACCCCTAGTCCTGAAGATCCTAAAAGAAATGTTTTTTTGGGAAATTAAATGATAGTATGGGGGGCCACTAAATGAAACTTGCTGCCCCAAATCCAATGCAATAGATGGTTCATCCATCCAAGTCTCGGTTTGAGTTTTATCATGAGTTGCAACTCACCTCCTACTATTCATGGACATTTTGGAAATTAACCTATACCTAAACCATGACCATGACATAAACCTAGACCTATACCTAAACCATGACCTAGACCTAGACCTATATGAATACCTATACCTAGACCATTACCAATACTTATACCATGACATAGACCATGACCTAGACCATGGCAAGACAAGGCATGTCAAGGCAATGTCTAGGTATAGGTCTAGGTCTATGTATGGAAATGAAAGGAAAGGAAATGAAAGCCAAGACAAGACATGACAAGGATAATAAAATATAGACATGGCAAGGCAAGTCAAGGTTTAGGTCTAGGTCTAGTTCTAGGTCTACATGTTATATCTTGTTATAAAAGTTATTGAGTTGAAAGATCAGTTTGTATTTCTTTGATTTTAAATAAGGCCTTGAAGTTATGTTTTTTTTCATGCAATCCAAAATAAATTATGGATCAATAGTATAATGGGGCTACACAATAAGGATGGAGCATAAACATATTTATCGACACCCCTTTCTATGTAAATCCTATTAATTATGATATTCCATGTTTCACAACTATGAAGATACCCAAGAATTATGAATAAAGAGAGCTTATGTTACGACAATGAAATTCTCATGCAAGTATTTTATCTATGATAGATGAGATAACAAGTTGTAGAATTACATGCTTAATGAATCTTTTGATTTTAATTTTAGGTATTAAACTTGTTCATTTAGTACACACATTATTTTTTTAAGAAAACAAAAAAGGTATCATACATGAATGACATTAGTTTTTTATTAAATTAACTTGAAAACAAATTCTCTCTAACGATGAAAATAACTATATTTTTACAAACAAAAAGTTTTATGAATATCATAATGAAAGTACCTTTTAGATGAATTGTGGTTAGCCAAGGAAAGGAAAGGAAAGGAAAGGCAAGCAAAGGCAATGCAAGGCATGGCATTGCAATTCAAGTCATGTATAGCATGGAAATTCAAGGTAAGGCAACACATGGCACGACAAGGAAACACATGGCATATCATGGCAAGGCAAGGAAAGGCATGGAAAGGCATCGAAAGGCATGTAATGGCATGGCAAGGAAAGGAATGGAATGGAAAGGAAAGGCATGGAATGACATGGAAAGGAAAGGCATGGCACGAAAAGGCAAGGCATGGCATGGAATGACATGGCATGGCAAGGAAAGGCAAGGCATGGCATGGCAATGGAAGTCATGGCATGGCAAGGCATGGTATGGAAAGACATGGAATGTCATGGAATCACAAGGAAAGACATGGATTGGAAAGGAAATCTATGGCATGGCATGGAAAGGAATGGCAAGGCATGGCATGGAATGGCATGGAAAGGCAAGGAAAGACATTACATGGCATGGAAAGGAAATTCAATTCAAGGAAAGGCATGGCATATCAAGGCAAGGTGTTGGTCACTATAATTGCTTAATTAATTTTAAACAACCAAGTGAAACATAAATTATCAACCCAGGGAAGTCTTTTGTTTCAAAGATAGCCACGCACTGTATATGCTCAATTCCA
>JASDQU010101826.1:162879-173361 GCA_032191745.1 Picea mariana
AGTCATTTAACCTTTTAATGTCTTTGAAAAATGCAGGTTTGAAGGGTGGTCACCTCCACGATCCAAAACACATTTCCGAAAAGGTGTAAATCATTTTCTTCTCTTGCGTCATGAAATTTTCCTTCATTTCCTTGTATACTTAAATTCAAAATAAAAAAAAAAATGACTCATAGCATGCATAACACATAATTGTTTTATGACTGGGAGTAATAGTAATTTTGCATATTCATAAACAAAAAAATGAGACTTATCTTTTAACAAAAATTGGTCCAAGAGATTGGTCATGTAAGAGAAAATTTCCATTGAACCACAACCATATAGTGTATATACCACCACCAACCTAGGCTATGAGGCCACCATGGTGAAAAAACCAAGCAATAAGATTCTATATTTCTCATCCCAACCTTTCTACTCACATTCTTACCTAACCTTCTCAACACAAAGCATTACAAGAATCCGATTCATCCTGCGATAGCTAAGGAGCTCTCTTCAACTACAACATGCAACATAAGGAATACATTCACTTTATGTACTTCATGGTCCCTTAGATATATTATTCTCTCTAGTTCTCTTTAGTGTGGATAGAAAGAGCTTGATCTATTGTATTCTTTCTAAGAATTTCCTAAGAGAACTATATTTGTCTCTCAAGGATATAAAGAGTATATAATGGATAGTGAATGATGAATTGTTATCTTCCCTATCCTATATGCTCACCTACAACAACTATATTTCATCCAAAGTCTACAATTTTCCTCTTCTTGATGTTGATTTTGCTTAACTTCCAAATTGGTATATTGGGTTGGAAATGGAGAATAAAACATGAAATATGTAGAGAATTAATGTTAGAGTGCTTCCCACAATGTTAGAGTCACTGACAATGATATCATTGGTGGAAATGATGGATGACATCACCTATAACTAGCGGAATGTAGGACTCTTACAATTCACATGGCATGAATAACATTATTGTATTGTTTTCCTTGGATATTTTATTGTTTCTGCTTGGAGAAGAATATGGATCTCAATAACTCAGTACTACTTTTAGTAAGGAGGTGGTTGAGAATAATATTTTACTGTTATTCCTTGGATAACTAATGGATCTAGGAAAATAGATACTTCTTTATTGTTAAGGAGATGGAGCTAAAACCTATATAAGGGTTTTCTCTCTCCATTTGATGTATGGTTGGATTTGTGGAGCTCTCCCCTTTGAGTTGTTGAATATCTTGAAGGCAATGGAAAGATGGAAGCTTTTTAATTTTTTGGTATATGTTCTTGGGGTTGATATTTCTGAATACTAATGTTTGAGGTCGCTTGCATCAAGGATGTTTGAATGGCTGAAATGATATGGGTAACATCTATTCCTAATTAGGAAGATAGGTCCCTTGTTAAGAAGACTTTAAATGTGGCTCATTCCCTCTTATTTATCTTTGTGTCTATGGATGGTAATATAATGTAACATGCTTTGTCTTTATTCAAATTTGCTGCTATGTTTATGTTGTCCATTTGTATACATACCTTCATACATGCATTGTTGGTTTTCCTAATCAATAATTCCTACAAGTAATTTTCTATATTTGTGGGAAGAAAGATAAATGTTTTGTAGATCCTTTATTAGGGCTATGTTCACTTTCAATCCCATAGCTATTTCCCTTGGTAATCGATATTTGAGACTAGTCTTGATTCTCCCATCATTCTTTTTTAAACCTATTCTGCAATACTTGTTTTGCTAAAGACACTCTTTATCTCACCTTGAGCCCTTTATTGCCTAAGCTTTAGAAATCCTATCTTAGTGAAGACCCCCTTGAGTTGGAGAAGAACCAACCTAAAGAGTGGGAGTGGGTTGTTGTGGTGACATTGGATAGTCCCTCCAAGTTGCCCTTAGATTTTCACCTTTGGATTGGGAATTTTACACAATGGGTGAGAGTTTGAGAGGTAACATGGGGAAAAATTATTTTTGATGAAGAGTTTTATGTTTAAGAAGAGATCTTAGTGACTGCCAGTCCACTTTAGAGTCCCAAAAAAATTTTTAGAACCTATCTCTGATTTAGAGGTGAATATGGCAATAACATACAAGACGTTTTCATTCTATGCATTCAGTTAGCATAGTTTGTGGATATGTCAACCTTTGATAACAAAGTTCTTAAAATTTATGTAATGAAGCAGGAATCCCTTTTGTACCATGTGAAATCCGTAACAAAGAGGTATACGAAGGCATTTCTTCATAGGAGGGTAATAACCTTATTAGATTTGTGTAGGAAGAAAAATGTCCCACTGTTTTTTTCGTGGAAAATATTGCATTGACATATTAAGATGGTAGTAAGGAAGAATTTGGAGGGTGACTGGTACATAGAAATTCCAATTTTCTATATTCCTATTTATAGGTGGGAAGGGGGAAATATGATCATTGGGAATTGAAATTGTATTTAGCAAAGAACTAGTATTCGAGTAATAATCAGGGTTGCATTTTGGGAAAGCTTAATTACATGTGACCAAATCGATGAAAAGCACGAAACTATAAGCTGTAGTTCTTACTTAATTTTGTGTATCTTTTCTTGGTGTTGTTGGTATATTCCGAACATTAATATAATTTCTTTATTTCTTAGTCTCAAGCCTTAGGGCCATTTTTTCTAAACAATGGCCTTAGGTGATTAACCTTTACCCTCATCCATCATCATCATTGTCTTCTACCTGAAAACCCTTTTCTTGTTATTGTTTGAGGTGGGGATGAATTTCTATGATTACAACTCCTATATTTGTTGCCTCTGATCTATTGTGCCAGGATTGATTCATACGTGAAGATTGATTTCATATTTACATGCAGAGTCAGATGGTTTCTTTACACCTACTACCTCTGTTAGTTTCTAGGGATTCTTGCCCAAAATAATTTTGGTTCAAAATTCTTTGCAAAGGTCCTGTGGCTGACAAGCCTGGTGAGAACCTTCACCTTTGTCAACTCCATCTTCCTTGCTCAAATTTTCTAGCTATATAGGAGTCTTGTGAGCGTGTTTGGCTCTATGTCATTTAGTGCGTATGTTTTCCATACATATGAAATTTCCATGGTGATTCCCCAAGTTTCTGTCTGGTCTTAAAGGTTTGCAGAGGATACATCCTAATCTATACTCCCTCCTAATATTTGAAGCAATAGGAAGTGCTCCAATCCTATCCATTAAATTGCCATTCAAATTCATTGGCTAGGTGAATGATTACTACATCTTTCATGAGAGTTGTTGATTGCAAATTAGTGAACAAATAATCCAGTTTTTTAGTATCCAACGGAATAGGTTTTTTGGTAACATGGAAATATTTCCCTTGTAGTTAAACAACTAAATATAGAAATTATTTTCTTGAACCAGTTGCAGGTGCCTGCAAAAAACCTGGTGACTAAGGATGGAGTTCTTCTGGGGTCTTATCCTTAGATTTTCAATACAATATTCCACGTGGATAACTGTTGGTAAGATAAAAATGGTTTTTTCTGACTTGGTGACAGTTAAGAACCACCAGGGCACTTGAAACTACATACATCCATTCTCCAACGTTGACATGATATTGCCATGTTGATGTAAGATGAATGCAACAAAGTATGAATTCCTAAAATAAAATCCAATGCTGTGTTTTAAGCCTCCACAACTTTTCATGTAATTTGTTAGAAACTAATGTGGCATAATCATATTGTTGGCCATCTTTATAGATGTGGATTATCTCACCGTGTGAGATTTCTAGGCCTTTTATTTACTTCCTTCCCAAGAGGACGTAAAGCTAAATAGTTTATCTACTCTAGATTATTGAGATATCATGTGTAGATATTTTTCATAGGATCCATACTAAGGATGCTATGGCCTTCATAAAATTGACTTTCAATGAGACCTATTTCTTCTATGAAGGTTGGCTAAATTAGGCTTTTCAACAAAAATGTTTCATTTGTAGATGAGGAATTGGAAATTGTGTCTTGGATTAAAGTTTTGTTTGATCTGGAGGATGGTTATAGAAGTCTTAGAAGTCAGAATGAAAATGAGAAGAAAGAGTGTAGAAAAGTTAACAAGGACCCAAGGAAATTATTGACAGAGCTGCAGTTCATAATCGCGAGACCCTAAACAGTGAAAAAGAAACAATTAATAATTAAAACATTACAACAATTCATGTTTTATAAAGCGGAGAAGCTGCAGAATAAAGGATTTATGGGGTGAGTGAGGAGTCCATGAGATTTATCACGAAGGGAAATCCCTTCCTTTTTCATCCGTGGTTGGACTGTGGCCCAATTTTATGTAGGATTAATATCCTATTTATTTTGGCTTGTTTAGTGAGGTTTTACTTGCTTTCTTGGCTTGGCATAACTATTTGAAGGGTTGGTGAAAGTTTAATGGATACCTCTATGCCTTTGTTCTTGATATCAGGAAAATCAAGGATGACCTGCAAAATATATATAACTTATTTTATTCTTGTTTTGGGTTCAATACTTCATTGTAGATATCTTAGTTTTTTTTGCCTCCAATGTTTAGTACATTCTTCCATTTCTGATTTTTTTTTTGTTTGCTAGCATGTTTGTGACCTGCAGAACTAGCCTGTGGTCTAACAACCCACGACCCAAGGGCATCTAAGCCGTCAAAATCACTCGACGATCGCACTTGGCCTGGTCCACACCAACCCTTAACATGGCTAGATTTTTTTGGGTGTCTCCTCCTGACTACTACGAGTTTTGAACTTTGGCTGCCTTATAGAATGAAACCCTCAAAATCCAACCATGTTAGCGGGATTTGACATTCTTCCATTTTTGATCACCTAAATAAACTGTTCAGTTCTTTAAATAGACTAGTTAGTTCCTGCATGTAGTCATGATTAAGTTGCATTTAGTCTTGGCTTTTTCTATTTATGACAGGAAGCTCCATGTTTTTATAGCTGTTTTGAAATTAGGTCCTCTCCTTTATGGGTGGATCAAGTTTTTATCATTCATCCATAAACTTTAAACGTTTCATTAGTTAATATTTGAAATTGATATCTTATGGCAAGATACGATAAGGAGAATCCCAAGATACTTACAAAATGTGAACACCATTTTCATCTTGCATGTATCCTCGAGTGGATGGAAAGGAGTGATAACTGCCCCGTATGTTACCAGGTTATTCTTTACCTTTACCTACTCTAAATATATCTCAGTTAGATGCTAGCCATACTGTTGGCGGGCGAAATTGACCATCCGTCAACTGGAAGAATGAGTCCATTCTGGGGTTGTCTAAATAACCCGAGCCGTTTGGTGTAACATGTTCCGACGATATTAATGGCTCCGTTAGCCAATCTAAAAGTCCTAAAAGAAACAAATAACTATCTAATTACTAAACACTATATATATATATATATATATAATGTAACTATTGTAGATATATTTAAGCAAAAGATATACAAATCTTACTTATGTACATGATTTGCAAACTGCAAGTTTTAATCGAAACTTACGAAAATCAATGTGAAAAATGATTGCTTCTAGGAAATTACTTTATCTACATTTGATATAGTTTTTTCAGTGAGATCCCTTTTATCTGGGGGTTCAGGTGTTGTTTTATTAGGGATCTTTGAGTTGTTTTAGAACTGATTTCTGCAATTTTCTTGCTGTTCAAATTGCTGTTTTTTACTATTTTCTGCGATGTTCTGAAGCATTTTCTGCAGAAGAAGGGGGAATTTCAAAAGTTCGTAAACATAAATATTAGCCCTGAGTTTCTTTAGGTATTCAATCAAATCAAAAGTTTGTAAACATAAATATTAGCCCTAAATTTCTCTAGGTGTTTTGGTAAAGGGTCTTGGGGTCCAGGTACAACCACAACATCTTGATTGAGCCATGGTATAGCGAGATTGTTTTGGTTAGCCATGGGTGTAGGTGGTGTCGAAGGCTGAGATGGTTCAGATGAAGAACTACCTTTGTCAGATGACTCTCTTCTTGAAGAGGATGGAGATGAATGAGGTGGGGAAGGTGGAATACCATATCCTCTGGCTCCAGGAGTAGGTGTATCAGTAGGATTGATAGTATCGTCTCCTAGAGGGTTTAGAAGTAGACCAATGCCTTCAAGTTGTTCTTTGATATCAGAGAAATCCAAGGGTTGATTTAGTGGCCTACCAGGTTGTCTGATACAAGCCAAAGAACTGTGTGTCCTTAAAATTGACTATCAAACAAGTTCTTGTATGTCAGACCCTTGAGGGTTTGGTGTTACTGGCTCAATGGGATTTGGGGATTTTCGTTCAAGGTAATTGCTATTTCAGAAGTAGCGTTGTTGTCAGAATGACTCCGTGTTACTATAGGGGAGCGAGTGTGTGGGGGAGGAGTCTTGTGACTTCCATGTGCCATCAATTGTATTCAGGCCCTCCTTCTAGCGCCATTTGTTGGCGGGTGAAATTTACCATCCGTCAACTGGAAGAACGAGTCCGGTTCGGGGTTGTCTAAATAACCCAAGCCTTTTGGTGTAACTCATTCTGACGGGTTTAATGGCTCCGTTAGCCAATCTAAAAGTCCTAAAAGAAACAAATAAAAGAAAGAAACAACTATCTAATTACTAAACACTATATATATATATATATATATATATATATATATATATATATATATATATATATATATATATGTACATATGTATAATGTAACTGTTGTAGATATATTTAAGCAAAATATATACAAATATTACTTATGTACATGATTTACAAAGTGCAAGTTTTAATCAAAACTTACGAAAATCAATGTGAAAAATGATTTCTTCTAGGAAGCAGATAAAGAAAGCACATAAAAATATTTTTTGTTTTTCCTTTATAAATCTAAACTAATATGGAAAAAATACAATGAAACATAAACGTGTGGATAGTCAAAAGATGAACCATACATTCTAGTTTCAATGATAAGTAAATGACAGAAAAATACAAAGGAGCTAACCTATTAGTGAGTTAGTGAGGTGTATCCAAGCATCTGCATGAGTGGAGAACATCCAACTGCCCTGTCCAAGAGAGAAATATGCAAGGAACCTTGTGACTGTTCTAAATAAATTTAAAACCTGTATTAGCAGCTTAGGTTTCAATGACAGAAGAGGAAACACAAACATAAACCTATCATCTCATAATTGCATATGATTACAGTAAGAAAAAACTGAAAGTAATCTATGCATTTCATCATCCGATTAAAACTCAAAGATAAATCCAATCAATTTAATTGGAGATATGATCATATCTTATATATTTTGAGAAGCAAATTATAGGTGGTATCTATAATATAACATCCTGAACATCACAGATCATTTAATCTAAAGATATCATACCTATACATGTAGTGTGATTAACAAAACATAAATGAAAACATTATAAACAAAAGGCTAAAGCCAAAATACATAAATGTTGTTTCATTAAGTTCTAGAATCACTAGTCCATCTCTTGCTCTCAACCAAGATGATTTCCATTACCAAATAAAGAGTATTTAAAGAGTTCATGTAAGCTAAACATCCTATCTTCTAATATTGGATCAGATCTCAAAAAGATCTAAAAGTTACAAAGATAGAGGGTCTAAAAACCACTCAATATCACACTATATCTTCAAAATTATGAAAGTTTTGTTTTTGATTTACAAAATAAGCCAAAAGAGATGGCTAATTAACTAAGTCCAACATGCTCCATCTTATGAGATCACCACAAGATACATCCTGTCCTGAAAGAAAAACGAAATGAGCAAATTAGATATTTATTTAACTAACATTTTCCAAATTTTATATGAGAATTGACTTGGCTACAAAATCTCACGATTATGTAGCCAGTGTTATTATTAGCAACAAAAATCCAAATCAATCTAGATTAATGAGAAAAATAACAATAAAACACAATTAAGATAAAAATAAATCTTACCATTCAACTGATAACAAAAAATTGAATTACAATATCTCAGAGTTGATCACAGCCTTGAAACTGTCAGCGTTTTTAATTATGATATTGCCTGTCCTTTTAATTATGATATTGCTTGTCCTTTTCCTTGTCTTTGTTCATTGATCTTGAGCTCACGGTTTCCATTTGTCAATGAGTCAGTTTGAGCCGTAAGAGCCTTGAACTTTGCTTGAAGGACGGGGATGTCTGTGTAATATTGACCTATCCAATGTAAACAAACTTCGCAATGTACAGTAGGGGAAATCGATTGAGAAAGTGCGTGACTATGTGTTAAAACACTACCACTGTCCACTATCGACCTTTGACCGATTTTGATACCTGTAAATTCCTTGTTGTCTTTCAAACATGGTGGGAGATTATCCACATAATTGAATGGTTGATCTAGTTTAGAGAAATTCAGATCTTCTTGTGCCAGAAACCTCTCGATCTCAGAGTCAGAATTGTCATGGATCTCGATCAAATCGATCGAGCTCACATGAGTTTTGGATTTATTTCGCAAACTCCTTGAAATGAGTCGACCATGCCTCTTATTACAAAACCCTATCTCTTGATTTTTCTTCGACTATTTGCGCAGATGTTTGTTGTTGATTTTTGCAGTGGGATTAGGGAAAATGATTTGTTCATGCTCAAGAGTTTTAATAAGCCTAGAACTAGTATCCTATTGCTCACACAAAGGCTGATCGGGCAATGCCCTTTCACAAGGGTTTTCAAACAAGAAATCTGGCCTGTCATTGGAGGGAATAAGAGGCTTCTCTATCATAAGCTTATCCATTACAGGAGTCTCTAGAGGGTTTACTGTAATGAAACCATTACAGGCTACGAAACTGTCCCAATCTTCACCGAGCGTTTTCAAATGATGAACTACCAATAATTTAATCAACCCATGGTGAAAAAGGCTTGAATCCAAGCTCTGTTTCTTATACCTCTTTGCCATTTTATACAAACTTCTTAATAAGTTAAATGACATGTTTAATTTCAAACCGATAAAATGCATGAGCAGTCTTATGTGGTAAAGGAACACCAAGCCAAAACGACCTTCACAGGTGACAAATTGTCTTAAAACTGCCAACAAACCATGCCATCTAACCTTGAGTAAGGAGATCAGAATACCTTTATCACAACATTGAATTTCTTGAGAGGTGGCGAACAGACACCATGGTACCTCATCCAACTTTGAGTTTTTAAACCATTTTTGACCAGTGAAGGAGAGGCCTGTTGCTTCACTCAGAAATTTTTCAGTGATCTCCAACTTGATATCACCCATCTTGGCTCTGCATCCATCAAATGTGCAGGTGAAATCTTTGGCCACTTGCGAGTTATAACCCTGGAATTTCCTGATAAACACATCCCAACCTAGAATCTTCAGATCCTCACTCACATCATCATACAACAACAAAGTTTGGGAGCCATTTGGCTCAATTCAGACGACCGAGGCCATAAGGGTTTGAACAGACAGTCACGAAAGTGACCAGAAATTGCTGTGGGATTAAGAGGTAGCAACAAAAAGGGAAAGTTAGAGCCAAAAACAAAGGAGTAAAACTAGCAGTCACCCCAATGAGACTATAATGTGAGCATAAGGGGTTTCAAGCCATGCAAATCGGGCATTTCAGGTAATGAATGCTTTGAGTACAGAGCGTAACTCAAGACCCTAGTTCGTAATGAGGGATCTGTTGTTGGAATATTGGTTGTTGTCATTGATGTCAACCCTAGTCATGGGTTTTGGACCGCAAGATTGATGAAGGTATTTGGACATGAAGGAAAATGCACATGCAGATACAACAACCATGGATGGATAGTATACACCATGTTGTTTTTGGTGGTATGTGGCACGTCACGTGGATCCTCATGGTTTAGGAGAAATGAATTTTTGAATATGACAAAGTGAATTGAAGAAGGAAGTACATGTAGGCCCTGAAGATAATTAAAGAAAAGAATTACAAAATAAGAAAGTGTCAGGTCGACCCTAGTGTTAAAAGGAAGTGACATAAATGGTATAAATAAACATCATTATACATTCATTTGATACAAGTTGAATTTCATAGGAAATAATAAGAAAAGAAGGCCGGATTTCAAGGGAGGATGAAGTCTTTTGGTGATGTGTTCTAAGGTATGTTATTTTCAGGTCATCTTACCATTTTTGCTATAACTTTTTTTTCTAGAATGATTCAGATGGTGAAATCCATATTGTATTGATAAGACTTATCAAGATACCTCTGCTAAAAATTTTAGCTCTTGATTCACTATAATTATGGAGATACACTCTGTGGAAGATAGGGTTTGTGACCAGTCCTGAAGCTAGTCAATAAACAGGTGTTCCGGGTAAAACAATCATAACTTATTCATAGAGAATCCAAATGAAGTGGGAAAAATTTCATTAGAAAGAGTATAGACTTTAGTTTCTTTTGTGAGAGTTTCAGAATCGGATTTTAATTATTGAGCGCGGGGCATTCTGTGCAAGTTTACTCTCCTGAATAGACCAGAATTGAATAAAGTCTACCATTCCTTCTATAACCTCTTTTTGGGGAGGATTCAAGGAGTGAAAATTGGAGGAGTTTCAAAAAATACATTGAGTAATATTATCTA
>JASDQU010101826.1:196684-209712 GCA_032191745.1 Picea mariana
TTTTTGTAAATAAAACATCTCTGGATCTAAATAAAGGACAGTTCTAAAAAATTCTGATGAGGTCTGAAAAAAATATGTTAAAATATCATGATTTTCAGCATCACCCCGCTCAAATATATATCTATGAAAAAAGAAAACAAAATAAACTATTAAGAAGAGCTGTGGGAAGTGCTTGTAAACCCATCGGGATACTGAACAGGTCTGCTGGCAGCGGGTAAATGCATGCATGACGCCAAGGAAACTTCGTCGGGGTACTCAACAGGCCCGCTGGCAGCGAAGCAATGTCGGGTATATGAACATTTGTAAATAAGAAACCTCTTAAAACGTCCTTTATTCTGATCCAGCACTTCTTGGCAGGATACTGATGTCAGAGTGGGATAAATGGCAACCCTGTCGAGGCTATGGACACCTGCTAGCATTAGTGGTTGTGCCAACAGTATTGGAGATTTTATCTTTAATATCGTGATTCGCTGGTCTTAAGACTGTTATCAGTTTTCATCTTTTAAAACACTGCTGGAATAATTGGTTAATGATGATGTTTATATGATTTTCTGGTTGTTATTTTTGAGTTGAAATTATCTTTGCTGTCCTAATCTGAATTTGTTTCTTTTGACAGAGATAACTGCTTCTACCAGTGTGTCACCATTGTTGGCAGCCAATTCACTTTTTTCTATTGTCTTATAAGCTGCCTACACCAATGTTTCGCAAACATCAATTTTTCGTCGCAATTTTCAAATAAACGACACTTTTATTTTTTGTGACATTTGCACATTTACCTTCGTTTTGTTTTGATGACTGTAAGCGTGAAAACTTAATCTTTCGAAGTCGCATTGAAATCATGATTTGAAATGTCATTATCCTTCTTGTCAATATGCCTATTGCGCTTACATTTCACTTATCATTATGCAGCTGGCAAAACTTTCGATTTGCACTCTTTGGACATTTTGGATTGATTGTGTGACTTGGTTTCATTGAGTTTGTAATGCATTGGCATTTGGATTTTCTTTTTATTTGACCTACTTGACCATTGGTTTCATGAAAATACCTGGGTGTTATGGTTAAATCTTTCATATATATCTTTGATATAACGCCTATGTTCGTGTTTTCATAACTATTGGCATGTTGATTGTATGAAGACCCATTGGCACCTTGGTTAAACTATTGATATGAGCTGATACATTGGCACATGGTTAAATATTTGGTATTGATTTCAAATTGAATGTTGATGCTTAAAAACTTTGGCGCAACGTTGATTGCGCGCGTTGGTTTATACACTTACCATTGGTTTCATTGGTCGACCAAGTGACATGATTGTTGAACTATAGAATAGTGGGTTGAACAGCTATGAAAACTGACAGTTGTACTTTGGAAATAACTATTTTGCATGGCAGAGATAAGCTCCACCACCTTCACACGATGGCATTTATGCCTATCCCTTATTCCCCATTTACCTCTGTTAGCTCGGGTAGCTCTACTCCTGTGTGTGTTATGATCCAAACCCTCGGCTTACCATGTGCTCGGCTCCATGGCACTAGTCGTGCGAATCGAGCCAAACGACAACCAAGCCTTGTTAATGTTTGACAATGCCCGCAAAGACTTGGAGGATAACGGATGGCTCACCTTCGTGCAACGATTTGAGGGTTTTAATCTAGCTGTAGCATGAAAATTCGCTCTGACTTTTGATGGTTGTAGAGCCAAGGTGGGTGACATACAATTGGAAATCGATGAGAAATTTATTAGTTCTGCTATAGGGTTACCTGCCACAGGCCAGCATTGGTTCAAAAATTGTAAGGTCGAGGAGGTGCCATGGACGCTACTGTTCGTCTCGTGAAAGGTCACTTCTTGTGACAAAGGTATGCCCATATCCTCACTTAAACCACGATGGCACGATACTTTGATGGTAGTCAAACAGTTCGTGACCTGTGAATGTCGATATGGACTCGTGTTCCTCTACCACCTGCGTTTGTTGATGATTTTTATGGGATACTCGTTGAATATGCCCTTTTACTTTCATCATAGCCTATATAAAATGTCGAAAAGGTTTAAAAGGGAGAAGGCTGATAGTAGCTTGTTCCACTATGGACTTATTAAACTTATCGTTGTTTATCACTTGAGTTTACATGGGGATAGTTGGAGAGCTTTCATCGCTCGAAATGGTTTTGACGATGCAGACCCTGTCCAGGTTGACAAACCTGTGGTGAATGAAGCCAAGGCCGAGCCACCCGTGCCCTTCCATATCCTATTGCCCTCTCCTAAGCCTTCAATCGACCCTACTATTGACTTACCAGACGTTGGAACTGACAAGGCCGAGGCTATAAAGATACCTATGAGCAAAAAGGCTAAGGCAAACCCTACTGCTAATGCCAAGGGTAAAAAGAACGCTCGGCTTATTTCAAGGATGGCTAGGAACAAACCGAAACCCTCTGCTAAGTCAAAGCCTATAATCCTTAGTGAGGATTTGAACTATGATATAGAACGTTTCTTAGCCAGTGAGTACCCTTACTCATAGGGTTTATGCCCCAAACCACCTTATGATTTCGTGATGAATCTTCCCCCCTGCCTAAGGAACGACCCCAGTTATCCAGCGATTAAATTGCCTAACGAAACCCTCAGCCATATGCCCAAACCCTCGCCTGTTCTTTCGAAACCCACACAGTCATCCTATGACCAATGTGATTTATGGTTGGAATGATACTACATTGATGTTCCCCTACTCCAATCGAAAATTCAATTGCTGGAAAGTCAAGTTGCAGTATTGACCAGCCAAAGAGACCAACTCCAAGCAGTGGATAAGAAACATAAGACAACTGGCTCCATCCTTTTTAAAAATGTTGAATTGGCTATAGCAGTTATCAACTCCAAATTGGCATGATCAAGCCATCTCGTGCTATACAGGTATGGATTTTGATATTGTTTTAGTTTTGTGAGTGACCAGGGTTAATATAGTGATTGGAATTTGGTCTTCGAATAGCTCTGTTTATATTTCGAAATGGCTCTGTAATAATGCGTTCATCCTGTATATTGTGTTGCTTTGCTAAAAATAAATGGAATTTCGTTTTAGATACATGAGTTGATCATTCCCAGTATAGCCATCGATAGATTTTTATTGGATTTGAATGGTTTTCGTTAGGATTTGATTTGTTGGTTTGCCTGATTGTGTTAACGAAATTGATGGTTTACTTTCAATTCAATTCGTTTTGTATCCACTCCGAACAGGAAGTTTTTCATGCTCAATTTAGAATATGATCATGTTGGATTTGATTTCGTTATGGTTTGTATGCTGTGATTGGCAAACGATTTCAATGAGTTTTGTTGTTACGATTTTATAATATATGCTAAAAACGGGAATAAAACACTGTTCGATTTCAATGTGGAAAGAATAACTCTGTTTTCATGGAAACAATACTTTCACTTTAAGCCTGTGCGAATGATATTCACGCCCAAATCATGGAACAGTTTCGATCCACGACAACTTTGTTAAACCCCTGCCGTTTGATTCGCCTGATTGGATAGCGATATCTTTAGTTAGTTTGATCGGTTTTATGAATTGCATTTGTATTAAAAAATAGATTTGATTACAACTCTGTTCTCAAACGAGTTTGTTAACTCAGTTCGACTTATCTCATTCTGTTAAATTCGTATGAGGAAATTCAGGGAATAATCGTTTCAAAATGCATTCAAGAAATGATTTCGTGAATGATTTTGTCTGCCCCAATTTGCAATAGCAAACGATCGATCAATTCTTACGAACTCTGTTACCAATTGATTGATCCTGTTATGACTTCATCTACACGCCAATTTTGATTTAGTTCACTCATGGCACAAATCGTTTGTTATGACGGTTTGCAAATGATCTTGTTTGGATTCGATCGTATCTCCTGTTGATAACGCAGCATAACAATTGCCTGTGATTTGTTTAATTATATCAGTTTCAAATTGATATCAAACGATTTCACAACTGTTGATTATGATTATGTTCACCCGGTTTTTGGCAACAAACGAAACAGAGTACACCTATCTCTGTGTTCGGTTGATTGATTTTGATCCTATTTGATTTCGAATGGTATAACAATTTCAAATTAAATGATTCATTTTCAAATAGTTATTGTATGTTAATTGAATTTGATTCTTTAAAAGATTTTCAATCGATTTTAATGTTGATTCTGTGTCTTATTTAGACCAACTACAGAATCAAAAGATTCTATAGCTAGTCTATAGAATTAAATCTTTTATCATTTATTAATAAAATATCCCTCTAACTTGTCCATTTCTGACCTGTTTCAGGTAAATTCAAATTGCATGGGACATGCTGGACAGTTCAAGAGATATTTGGGTGTTTTAGTTTTATTTTAGTTTCCTAGTTTAGTCAACTTTGGGATATCTTCCCAGATTTTATGTAAACAGTTTTATAACTTCCACAGGGATGTTTTACCCTGTGGAAGCCCTTTAAATACTTATTATTTTTTGTAATAAGGATCATCCTCACTTGTGGGAGAACCAGGCTATGGATTTCTAATACAAACTGAGACAGGAGTTGATGTTCTGCTACATCTTTTGCTTTTCATAATATCAATCTTTTGTTTCATGTTTATGCTTATCAATTTGCATTTGATTAGTGACTACTTTAGCTATCATAGTATTTTGCAAAATGATATGATTTAATTAATATGATTCATGTCTGATTTCTTTCATTAATCTAAAATACAACAATTACTTTGTTCAGTTAATGAATGGCAGGTTTCTCTTCTTCATCAATTGAACTATTATGTATAGATCTTTGCATACAGGTTTATCTAACTGTGAAGATTTATAAATTATAAGATTGTTGTTATTTTTAGGTCTTGTTTGTCCTGTAATCAAACTTGTAGAGCACTGCAGCTATCATTTACGAAAAGCTCCTGGATAATTCGGTGCGGGTTTCCTCCCTCCGATCAGCGAAGACAATTATCGTACACAGGACAAATTTGGAGCATTTTTCCAGGTCAGTTTGTTATTTATTAGTTTAATTAAGTTGTTTAGTATATTTATTAGTAGTTTAGTTAGATTTATATTTAGAACTAGTATATTAGTTGTTTAGTTTAGTTATTTTTTTGTTTTATTTCTGTTCATAAAATTATAAAATCAACAAAAATATATCTCTCTACCTTAGGGCAGAATGCAAACGAGTTTTTCAGGTTTTATTTAAATCTGTAAATTGTAGATATTGTATATTTTGTGAATAAGTTATATTTCAGTTAGAGTTAGTATAATAGTAGTTAGTAGATTGTATATATAGAATAGTTAGATTAGTTTAGTTTGTTTTAATAATTAGTTTTAGTTTAGTTTGTTTAATAGTTAGTTTTAGTTAGATTAGTTAGTTAGTTTGTTTTAATAGTAGTTTTAGTTAGATTAGTTTATTAGTTTGTTTATTAGTTAGTTTTAGTTAGATTAGTTAGTTTAGAATAATTTTCCTTTTTTTTTTCTTAGGACCTTAGATCGGCTAACAGAGCCGCTAAACCCGTCAGGGTGGTTCATCCCAAACGGCTTGGGTTATTAGACAACCCCGGACCGGTTCCACTCTCTCAGTTGACGGACGATCAATTTCGCTCATCAACAAGGTAGAGGATAGTAGGGAAGATAGGTGGCGTACTCATTGCTAGGCAGAGTCAAACTTCTTTGACTGTTTCAGGGTTTTGTAGGTTGGAGAGCTGGAAGCCTTGCATTAGGATTCATGAAGACGCGAAGTACGAAACTCTGAATCGGCGAAAAGTCCCATAGGGGAGCCAGTCTTTGTTGAACACATCAGGGTTCGACATTTCGGCATTTTTGAAGACGAGAGATAGGGATTCTTTATTCTGGGATTCCTAAAATCGTGAGACGCGATATGGATGTGGAGGAGGATGCTGCCAAACATTTCAGTGAATCGACATTTTGGGTTTTGACAGTAGAGAGTGAGAAACTCAACATCAAGGATCGTGAAATTGCGAGACCCGAAGTCCCGAATTAGTGAAGGGTGCGACATTATTATGGTTAAGGTGATTTGGGTTGGCGCCTGGTGTTTGTTCACGTAGGCTCAATTCATAAGGACCTGCGGAAAACATGGTTTTGTGTGTGTGTGTGGGATTCCTTGTGGGGAAAACCAAAGAGTCAACTAGACTTAAGGAAATATTTAGAAATATCCTGCGTGAACCTCGACCCAAGGGTTCGGGGGTCTGCACCACCATACATCGTGTTTGTGGGCATTCGAGGAGAAAAAATCTATCCGATAAAGGCATAGGAGAAAACCCCCATCTGACAGAGGTAGAGAAGTGTAGATATTCAAGGGTCTAGGCTTTCGATTAGACATCGACGGAGGCAAAAGATCCCTATCCGGAAAAACATGTGGATATTTCGTGGAACTTGGTAATGTCTCTCCTCTTGCCTACCAAAAATGTCTCTCTAAAATCGGTAATCCTTTTTGAAATGTAGTTAAAACCTTAGTTTTAACATTGGCATCATTGTCATTGTGAGAATAGTATTAGGTTGAAAAGAATATTAGTAAAAAAATCATCTCTAAGAGCATTAATAGATCAACACCCTTAGACTTCAGTTTATACTATTTTGGATACAAGTGAAAAATTACAAAGTTTGATCTAACATTCTACCTCATATTCCTTGCAATGCTAGTCAATATATATTGAATCCATATTCTTTTCAGAGTGCATAGATTATTGTGAAGTTTATGAGAGGAATTTGAAATTTGTGGGAACAAATTTTGTGCATCCAAAACTGTATTTCCAGTTGCTCCTTCACCTACAACGTTCTCATAGCCTCTATCCACCCTCTTAATCAATAATTCATCACTAAACTCATCATATGAATTTTCAGAACCTTCATCATTTGGTTTAGGTCCTTTGTTATCTATTCCACATGAAATATTACTTTGAATGTCTTCTTTTAAAGTGGAATTTGAATGCCTAAAAACAACAATTATTTTAATAGTCCATGAATGCTTTGGTTGTTTTGTCTTTTAAGAAAAATTCAGATAATTGAAAGAGGTAAATATTCAATCATTTCTAATGGTTATATCAACATAAGTACTAGGAAATGAATTTTTCTTCATCTTAGGATCTCGTTGTTGGGAAACAAGGCTTCCCTTAGGTGAATTAGTACCATCTGTGGCTAAAACCATGCCATTTTTTGAGCCTTTATTCTCCCATCTTTAAACAACAAGAATGGTGTGTAAAAACGAAAATAAGTCACATTTGAAGTGTGGCTATGTTTGGCTGCAATATTCCCAGTAAGTCTCATAAATAGGGTCACCAACAAAAAATATGAAGGAATTCCCATTCTCTAAATTAAATGAGATACATCATATTTCCCTGTCAACATTGAGGCCATGTGATGGCTCCATATTTTTCATTTCTTCAGCTTTTATATGACAAACCTCTTCCTCAATTGAATGCATAAACTGAGAGCACTGAGGATTATCTTCAAAAATCTATTCCATCTAAAATTTCATTAATGCATGTACCATTACATCCTTGATTTCCTAAAATGATAGGATTTTCCATGGAGTTTTAAAGGAATGCATCTCAATCATCTTCTTCATGATAAGAAAAAGATTTGGTACCTTTGGAACACAGTACATGGTCTTTGTATTCATAAATTTATTTTGTAGATAGTCCCTAGTGAATTATCATGGTTTTCAATGTAATGGATATTAAGCAGCTCAACCAATTTTTTTTTACCAAGCTCCAGTCTATGTAAAGAAGAAAGGTAAGCGTATAAACCGAAGGCTCAGGATAATATTTCCTCCTTCCAAATTTCGCAAATGGGCATGTACACTTCTTTAGCTCAGAAAGCACTCCAAAATTAACCGCTATAGGTGTTGTTCCTCTATTGTGTGAGGCAATAAAGTATAGTGGAGGTTGTCACCTAGAAAATGAAACCATAGGGGGTGCTTTGGCAGAGGCAATTATCAGTCCCATATCTCCCAAACCTTCTAAAATTTGCATTCTAAATCCCAAACCTTCTCTTTCTTCCAAAATATCATCATATTCATTGCCAACAACTCTAGCATGTTTATCCAATGACAAATCATTCAAAAATTCCATGTAAACTTCAATCTCAAATTTTGTTTAAGTGTTGCCTCCACGACCCAACTTCAAAACACATTCTAGTTGTTGTTGTAAGTTTGGTTTTTGAAGAAAGATAGAAGTCAAAACATGAAGAAAAAAGTAAGTAGTCTTGTTTCCAATGGAAAATATATTTCAATTTTTTCTATCACCCATTCTAGAAAATCCCAAGGTGCTTCCTATCATTCCACCATGGTCATTTGGGAATATGTATTCCCACACAAAATTTTGAAGAAGCAACAGGTTCCTCAATTTTTCAATAAAATGAAAAGGGAAGAAGACATGAGAATCATTTGGAGTTTATCAATGTTTTTCCATATTTACTATTTGATTTTCATGGAAAAAAATTATATTCAAGGTTTTCAAAGCAACATCATACCCAAGTTGATTACTAACATGCTCCTTCATGGATATGGGACTTAAAATATCAGTGCACTATTCATATTATTCCCTATCTATGTTCATGAAATGAGTTGTGGCTTGAGAATGGTTTTATCCTAAATATGATTCATTTTTATCTTGCCAACTTCTTTCCCTTTCGTTCTCAGAATTATGTTCCAATTTCACTTCATTAATTTTGTCACAAGCCTACTGATTTTATGCATTTGAATTCCCTTAAAAAATAACACAACATTTTCAAAAATTCCTCTATTCATGGACACAGATCAGTTCTATTGGGAAGTTAGGGACCTCAATTATGTTAATTCCTTAATGACCATAAAAATATCAATGCAAAGTGTTGCAAGATTGGTTGTTGTCATTGATGTCAACCCTAGTCATGGGTTTTGGACCGCAAGATTGATGAAGGTATTTGGACATGAAGGAAAATGCACATGCAGATACAACACCCATGGATGGATAGTATACATCATTTTGTTTCCAGTGGTATGTTTCACGTCATGTGGATCCTCATGGTTGAGGAGAAATGAAATTTTGAAGATGACAAAGTGAATCGCAGAAGAAAGTACATGTAGACCCTAAAGATAATTAAAGAAAAGAATTGCAAAATAAGAAAGTGTCAGGTTGACCGTAATGTTAAAAGGAAGTGACATAAATGGTATAAATAAACATCATTATACATTCATTTGATACAAGTCAAATTTCAGAGGAAATAAGAAGAAAAGAAGGCCGGATTTCAAGGGAGGATGAAGCCTTTTGGTGATGTGTTCCAAGGTATGTCATTTTCAGGTCATCTTACCATTTTTGCTATAAATGTTTTTTATAGAATGATTCATATGGTGAAATCGGTCTGGTATTGATAAGGCATATCAAGGTACCTCTGGTAAAAAGTTTATCTCTTGATTCGATATAATTATGGAGATACACTCTGTGGAAGATAGGGTTTGTGACCAATCCTGAAGCTAGTCAATAAACAGGTGTTCCGAGTAAAACAGTCATAACTTCTTCATAGAGAATCCAAATGAAGTGGGACAATTTCATTGGAAAGAGTATGGACTATATCTTTTTCTGTGCGAGTTTCAGAATCGGGTGTCAATTATTGAGCGTGGGGCATTCTGTGCAAGTTCACTCTCCTGAATAGACCAGAATTCAATAAAGTCTACCATTCTTTCTATAACCTCTTTTTGGGGAGGATTCAAGGAGTGAAAATTGGAGGAGCTTTAGAGAATACATTGAGTAATATTATCTATAGGATCAAAGTACTCCAAGGATTAAAGAATTGCAGAAATTGAAGAAGTCTCAGGAAACATTATCAGGTTCTATGTGATGATTGGTTGATGGTGATGATTTAATGTAAAGTTTTATTATCTCTCATATATTCTTGGGTGGAAGGAAGGGGCAAGGATGGACAGTTCAAATCTCTCTTGATATTAGAGGATTGTATCTTCCTCTTGGAGGTTTATTCCTCCCTTTAGATTTGGAAGCTGTAGCTACCTTTGGAATTCATTACTTCCCTTGAACAATAACTATTGATTATTTCTCATATGTTGTGAATGGTGTATTGTGGTGTATTGGTGTAACTCTTATACTATTGTTCATTGCTCATTGGATATAGTTGAATGGTTTAAGTATACGTTTAAAAAGGTTTTAAATTGTACTTGATACTAGTTCAACGCCCTCTTAGTATCAACAATTAGTATCATAGCAGGTTGCCTTCAAAACAATTTAACCACTGGAAGGAAAATCCCGAGTAGAGATGGATGACCATGTGCACATTTGAAATGGGATTCAAAAATTTTATGGAAGAAATTATGCATACTGGAGTGATAGAGTGAAAACTTACCTAACGAATTTGGGAGTAGACATTTGGTACTCAGTTGTAAATGGCTATGTAATCCCAAATAATGCTCCAATCGATCCAAATGAGAATAAGCTTATGAGTTGTAATTCAAAAGCCAAACATGTTATTCTAGAAGCATTGGCACCAACCATTGCTAGCAAAGTGATTGAATGCATCACTGCTAAAGAGGTATGGGACAAACTCAAGAATATCTATGAAGGTGACCCAAAAGTTAAGTAGGTCAAGATTCAACGACATAGAGTAGAATTTGAAACTTTGAAGATGAATGAAAAGGAAGATATTGCAACCTATCTTCTTAGAGTTGATGAAGTTGTTAATTCTATCAGAGGATTAGGTAAAGAGCTCAATGAATCGTTGGTTGTACAAAAAGTGTTGAGATCACTTCTCTTGAAGTATGATGCTAAGGTCTCCGCCATTGAAGAAACTAGGGACTTGACCAAAATGACAATGGATTAATTACATGGTACTCTTATGGCATATGAAATGAGAATAGGTACAGAAAGTGACCAGACAAACAATGAAGCAACCTTTAAAGCCATAAAGAAGACAAAAGACAAGGATAACGACTTTGATGAAGAAATAACAAATTTCGTAAGAAGGTTCCAGAAAGGAAGTGTAAGATACAAAGGCAAGCCTCCTCTCAAATGCTTTAATTGTGGTAGAATAGGACATATTGTTGAAAAGTGTTACTATAAAAAGAGAAATCTCAACAATAAAAAGCGCTTCTACTCCAAGGATGATGACATCTCCTCAGATGAGAGTGATGAAGAAGATAATGATGGAGGAGAAGTCCTCTTCATAACCCAGGAAACCCAGGATGATGATCATAAGAATTCTAAATAAGAATAAATAATTTGTGAAGAAGATTCAGATGAAGAAACCAACCTTGATTCCTTTTGGGGATACAAAGACAATGCAGAGAGTGAACAAGAAGATGAGAATCTTGAAAAGTTGAAGCATGTTGAAACTGAAAATAGCAAGCTTAGAAACACAAACATAATACTAAAAGGTGAATTGAGTAGTTGTGAAGAAGAGAATTACAAGCTCGAAAGACCATTAATAGCTTGAAGGAACAATTAGAATATTATGAGAAATTGAAAGAAGAATTGGACACACAAAAGGGGAGCTGCTATTGACAACAAAAAGGTTGAAGAAGTTCGAAGAAAACACTGAAAAATTAGATGAGATTCTTAGCAGTCAAAGATCTCCAAATGACAAGACAGGACTAAGATACAATGACAATTTGAAGACAAAAAAACAAGAGAAGGAAGTTGAAAATGATGAAGCCAACACTCCAGAACAAGTTGAACAACAAGATAGAAAACTAGAATTCAGAAGGAATGAGACATCAAGAAGATCCCCTCCCATCATGTATGAAAGCAATAATTATGAAGGAAACTACAGAAGAATAGATCATGAACCTAGATGGACCACACCACAAAGAAGATCACTTATGCCCAAGTATAACAATTTCTTTCTTGGACATTGTTATACTTGCAGAAATTTTGGACACAAGGCAATCAATTGTAGAATCAATGAAAGGAATAACTATGCAAGCTACATGAATGGTGAAAATAGTAGATATGAAAATGTTCATAAACCTTTCAACATAAATTATAATCCATTTGACCCATTATTGGATCAAAATATTTTATATTACAAGTGCAATAATCTTGGTCACAAAGCATGAGATTGCAGAGAGATGAAGGAAGATAATCATATGCCAATTGTCCACATACCAACTACATCATGGAAAAGGAAAGAAATTTCACACAATGAAAATTGTTGAATAGAATTAGTCGCTAAAGAATGCAAAGAAGAAGATGAATGGTTCATAGATAGTGGGTGCTCATCTCATATGACTAGAGATCAAAGCAAATTTGTCAGCTTGAAGAAAAAGGGTGGAAATGTTGCATTTGGAGATGACTCATCTACCAAAATACTTGGAAAAGGAACTGTAAAGCTTGGAAGTGAAAATGTAAAAGTAGGAAAAGTCCTATTGGTTGAAGATTTGAAGCATAATCTCCTCAGTGTCAGTAAAATATGTGATCAAGGATACACTCTTATGTTTGACTCCAGAAAATGTAAAATCAGAGAAAATAACTCAGGAAGATTGGTTGCAACTGCAACAAGAAGACTGAACAACATATACATCCTAGACATGAAGAAGAGAGAGAAGACAGAAGCCAGACAAAAGGATTCCAAGGAAGAAAAAGTCCCATAGACCAAAAATAAGGATGAAGTATTATTGAGTGCCACATGTTTAGGGGGAGCAGTCCCAAAGAAGAAGGTTACCTTTTGCCATTAACTCAGGGGGAGAAGCCATACCCTTTTCCATTGATGTCAAAGGGAGAGAGAAATTGGGATCATGATGATAGGGGAGCATGAGTGTTTCCATCAATGATAAAGGGGGAGAATGTTGGAAGATTGGTTGTTGTCATTGATGTCAACCCTAGTCATGGGTTTTGGACCGCAAGATTGATAAAGGTATTTGGACATGAAGGAAAATGCACATGCAGATACAACACCCATGGATGGATAGTATACATCATGTTGTTTCCGGTGGTATGTGGCACGTCATGTGGATCCTCATGGTTGAGGAGAAATGAATTTTTGAAGATGACAAAGTGAATTGAATAAGGAAGTGTATGTAGGCCCTGAAGATAGTTAAA
>JASDQU010101826.1:210605-239005 GCA_032191745.1 Picea mariana
GATCCACGTGACGTGCCACATACCACCGGAAAGGGCATGATGTATACTATCCATCCATGGATGTTGTATCTTCATTTTCATTTTCCTTCATGTCCAAATAACTTCATCAATATTCTGGTCCAAAACCCATGACTAGGGTTGACATCAATGACAACAACCAATCTTCCAACAATGATAATGCTATATTTTCCATGATTTTTCGTCACTATATAGACAAATGTTCGTGGAAAAATACAAATGGAAAGTTTTTGTTGCCACAAGAATGCTATAGTTGCCACGAATTTCCATCGCCATATAGACGAATGTTTGTGGAAAAATACAAATAGAAAGTTTTTCTTTCCACGAGAATGCTATAGTTGCCACAACTTTTGTCTCTATATAGACGGATGTTCGTGGAAAAACACAAATGAAAAGTTTTTTGTTGCGACGAGAATGTTATATTTTCCAATATGATTCATTTCTAGATAGACGAATGTTCATGGAAAAACACAAATGAAAATATTTTGTTGTCACGATAATGTTATATTTTCCACAATGATTCGTCACTATATAGACTAGGACTGTAGGTTTAAAAACAAAATTGCTATCCAGGGAGATTTGGAGAATCAACCATTCTTGTGAGGTATTGACAAAATCCAAGGGGAACGCATAACCTTTGTGATTCGAACCAAAATTTAGGATGAACAAGATGCTATATGATCTTGTGAGTCTAGCTAAGGAAAATAAAAAAGTCAATATGTAAGTCTAATGCAAAATTCAGGGGGAACGTACAACCTCTATGAGCATAGACAGTCTAGTGAAAAAGTTAGGGGGAATGTAGAACCTCTGTGAGCATAGACAAACTAGTAAAAAAGTCAGGGGGAACATAAACCTCTGTGAGCCTAGTCAAGCCTTGTGATCCATGAGAAAAATTCAAGGCATATAGAAAAATTTAGGTTGAACGTAAAATTCCTATGAGATAGAAACAAACAATATTCCTTATATTGCAACTGATGTAAATGTATTGATCTAGTGCATTGGCACATGCAAAATTGTCCACCATGAATTGAAATTCAAATTGCCAAGTTGAGAGTCATGTTGAATGAGTTTCTAAACTCAAGTTGTAAAAGGTTAAGTTAAGAGTGGAGTTGAATGAGTGGTTAAACTCAAGTTGTAAAAGGTCAAGTTATAAAAGTCAAGTTGCATGCATGACAAGTTTCAACATAGGTGTCTAGCAAAGGAAACAATAAGTTTCTCCATGAAAATGATGTCATATCAGTTAATAGAGAGTCATTATATTAGTTAATAGAGAGACAACATATTAGGCAATAAAGAGGAAGAATATCAATCAATAAAGGACCATTGGTCATATCCAATCAAAACACTTAATCATAACAATATTTATAATCATATCAATAATCATAGCAAGGTTTCCAATCATATAAATAATGATAACAAGGTAGGCAATCATCTCAATAATCATGATGATAGAGCAAGGTATCTACCATAATCAACCATCAAGGATATATAAATTCATCAAGTCATACATCTATCATGTGGCAAGTAAATTTATAACCAGGAATCATGCTGAAATAAGAGTCCAACTAATACTATAAAACACCAAATGATCTAATGCATAAGACTATAAAAAACATGTAATGGTAAATTAGGCACCTAATTATCAATTACTAATAAAATAAAACCAATGGGATAACTAGACTATAAAAACACGTCAAACCCTTACCCTATAAATGTACTTTATCGAGGTCCATCTTCCCATACAACTTGATAAGAGTTGTCCATGAGTTGCATTTCCATCGCCAAGACTTGCAGAAATCATCAAAGATAAAATTTTTATATGAGTAACTAATATATAAGAAAATAAACAAGGATTTAAATATGTAAAAGACTCTATAAATACTAAAGTGGAATATCTTAATGACATTCTCTTTGTTTAAATAATAGGTTTTTCTTTATTGAACATGGCCAAACACGTGAAGGTGGAAGATCATATGGCCCCTCCCCGCCTCACATCTCTCTCAATTCCCCATACCCAATAAATGATTTCTTTTACATAGAAAACATATAAACATTCATGCATAAGTAGGAAAGTCATCAAGACATATAAAAATATAAATTTTCATGCATAAGGAGGAAATTCATATAAACATTTATTCATATTAATAATGATAGTCATCAAAATACAAGTCATAAATTTATACAATCCGTTTTTTTGTGTTTTTTTTTTTTTTAACCCACGAGTGGGATATCATCATCCTCATCTGTCAATGTATTTATTGCACCTTTTCCTAGTTGTGTTGATTGTGTTTCCATGCACTCACGTACCATACTTCTGGTATGTCGATGAGCAGGGCATGGAGGAAACCACAAATGGGCATCAACTGCAACAACGAAAATGATCATATTGATATGCTAAAACATTATTGAAAGAACTATTTCATTATTTGAAATAAAATTAAAATATTTTTCATTACCTTTCTATCTATCCTTGACAAATGGCATGTTCATTGATTGTGTCATTTGTTCCTCTTGTAGTTCACCCTCATGAGCTACATGCTCTTCCATTGAAAGAAGAAAATTTATAAGTACACATCAACAAATAAATATCTATAATCATAATAAATACTTCTATTTCTAAAGCATACATACCTGAATGGCTAATATGGTCCCCAATATCATGTGATAGGCCCTCCCCACTATCAACTGGTAGTTTTTCATGAGTATCGCTACCCTCATTGCTTTGGTTTCTCTCCTTCATGAGTACCGCTATTGTTCCTATTGTGTTTCTTATTGTATCATTGCTTGAAAACCTCTGTTCACTCTGGGTTTGAGTTTTCAGCCTTCTCCCTTGTCTGGCCTTGTTTTTTGAAACATATATGTGTTTTTTTCCTTGATAGTTGTGTACATACGCAAGTTGTCCCTCTACAAGATGCGTATATATGTTATGTTTTCCTAAACAATCGCGTACATCCGTTTTCCTTAGTTGTTTTCTTGGTCTAGTTGTTGCTGGGTGGGATTTGTTGTTTGTTGAGCCTTCTTGGGTCTTTGTAGTTCCTGTTAAGTGCTTGTGGGATGACAGGAAACCTATCTTTGGTTGAATTTCTGGGCAGATTCTTTCTCATCATATTTTCATTTTGATTTTCCTTGTACATTGGGCTAGGTCTTTTGCTGCTTGGTATCATGCTTGAGTTATCTTTTTCTATACACAATAGAGTTTATATATCAAGTTGCTTTTCATTCCATGCATTTTCATTTTTATTATATTGAAAATACAAAAAAAAAATAGGCATTTTGCATTGCTTGGCATTAGATTAGCGCATGTAATGAAATATTTCATTTTTACTTTAGAATTGCAGAGTTGAAATTGAAAATTGCATTGTATTTTAAAAGCATATCATTCATCGAAAATTAAAGTTAGGACTTTGCATCATTTTCATATTTACTTTTCTTGCAGAGTCATAACATTATGAGTTTCACTACCATACCTTTTTGAGTAATCACGACCACTAAAATTAAGGATGTAATTTAAAATTGATTAGTCACGATTTTATTTTCTAGGGTGCAAAAACTAGCTTAGGATTTAGTGCCTTGGAATAGGATTTTGTGAGTAAACTTCTCCAAGGAAATTAAATCAACATATGTTTCTGAGAAAGGGATTGGAGAAATCCATTGTATAATTGGTAATACCAGGAGGATCCACTCACACTAGAGTTAATCACAAGGTCATGCGAAGTTGGTTGAAGGGATATCACCTCGATAATTTCTTAGCATCATAGATATTTCTGGGGATCTATTCGTATCTAGGGATCTTGCTAGTGACTTTACCTCCATGAGAGGTGATACTTTAAAGGTTTTAGGATTTTCTACCCATCCTATATGATGGACCTGACTTACGACTGCTCGCATGTGCATCATTTATACAGTGGTTTATTAGTTGCTTGACTTAGGTGACACATAGGTTACTTGTAGCGGTTATTCTGTAGGTACCCTGGGTCAGATAAGGGTCGGACAACACACAACCTTTATCAAGGATTACCTCTCTGGGGGGATCTGACCGACTAGTTGTTAATCCCACGAGTGCCCTTATAATTGATTTTCTTACCTATGATCTTTAGCAATGAGTCTCAAGCCCCTCTTGGGCAATACATGCCTTCTTTAGGGAGGGAGGCCACTCTCAACCACTTTACCCCGTTTGTATGCATATTGGTTTTTTGAATTTTGGTGTGCTCTTTGATTACTAGTTGGCCTTAATATTCTATACTGAGTTTTCATTGTCATGGATAGTGGATTTCCTTTAGTTACCTCTTTTACCACTACCCACCCCATAATGCCTATTCATTTCATGGGACAAATCCTTCCATTTTTCATAATGGTATGCAGAACTATGGAACTTAGTCTGCGCCTTGGTTCACTAGTCATTCTCCTGTTGATATTCCTTCACCCTTGCAATCCTCTCCCTGGTCCACTTATATGAATCCTAGCATTGGATCTGGGGGCACCATGGCCCCGATGCCTATGTATTCATTTGATATGAGTCATGTCCTCCATCCATCTTTCACGATGGGAGGTTGTAAGCCCCCCTCTTACAGATCCAATCCTAGTTATGCTCTTTCAGGATCCAATACTCAAATGGGTGCTTATTATACTTACTACACCCCCTCTTTGTATCCTTCGTCTGTCATGTCAGTTCCTTCAAAAAAAATTCCCATGATGGGTCCTCATGTATCCTTGGGTGTTTCATCCAGGGAGAATCTTTTTTACGATTTGGGATACCCTCTTCATGGAACCCCTTCACAAGGGGGAAACTTATATCATCACTTGAATAGTCCTAATTATACTTCCTTCTTGTCTCAGAGTTCAATGGAGGATACTACCTTTCCTGAGAGGGACATGAGGTAAACCAGGACCCTTCCTGGCTAAAATGTTTCAAAGATAATATTTCCCTGGACCTTGGTATCAAATGCCACAACTCATCGCTAGTCGAGTCACTGCCAGTAATACTAGAGCTCCATCTCCCACCTCTACCATTCATGTTGGAGATGGGCCAACAACCTCTGCGATTCATATTGAAAACCCACACCCAACCTCTCCTGGCCATGGTGGGGGCACCACTCTAGTCACCACGAGTCATATCAATGTCACATCTCCAACCTCTGTACATCATGTAGGATATGACTCTCTCGCCCCTACCAGTCACATTGAGAACATGTCACCAGCCATTGTGAACGATGTTGGAGGCATCAAGAAGCCTAGAAGTCTCATATGTAAGTTTAAATTCCTTTTTAAGACTTACAAAGGAGATCACCTTACTCGTTTATGTTCAGCTATTGTTGGGATACCAGAAGCATGGGGCTCACCTAACGACCCTTCAGATTGTGAGGTGTCTATGGTTCCTCTGCACCCTGTTTCTCCTTTTATTGAAACGATAGTAATGTCGCTACAATCATCTCCTGACCCCCCTGTCATCGAGGGTGGTGTGCCCCCTATCCCTGTTATCACACATCCTCTTCAACCTAGAATTGAAGAAGTGGTTGTACCAGTGAAATATCTAGTCAATCCTACTCTCCTTGTGGAGGGTGATACATCCTTCAACCATGTCATCAACATTCCTAATCTTGCACCTTCTGAATGAGAGAGATTTTTATTCTCATCGATTTCTCTCCCTTTGATTATTGAGGAGACCCCCTTCAATTGGGATGGTCTTGTGGGGTATCCAATTCCCCAGCCTATGTCATTTCTAGTAAGGGACATTATCCGATATATCATGAAGACTATATCCAATGCTAGTTCTTTATCATCCTCGAATTGGAGAGATTTAGGTTTTCCCAAGTTTATGTCGGCTATTCGTAAGATACTAGAATTCCATAGATGTTCAACACGGGAGCCTTGGCCTCTGATGTGACTTGTCACCTAGAGTCTCTCAAACAAGTCCAAGTTAATCTCTTTTCCAACTCGTTCAAAAAGTGAAAAGATTGTCGAGTGATTTGTCCCTTTCACACTTGTTAAACTGGACTTGAAAGGTTGTGAGTCTTAGCTAAGATCTTTTCAGACTCGTTTTCAAAAAGAAAAAAGTTTGTCGAGTGAACTTGTCTCTTTCACACTCATAAATTGGATTTTAAAGGATGTCTATTTGGCACAAGTTTATCCCTTTTTCACACCAAGTAGACTAAAAGTCATAAAAAAGGACATTTTTTTGTGTTAAGTTGTGATTGGATCTCATTCCCTTGCTTGTATTATTGAGCCTATAGTAGGTTCTCACTTTGTGCTATAAACTATTTTCCTTAGTAGTTTTTGCATCCTCAACCAAGTAGAGCCTTGTTCATATCCTTCGCAATTTGACACCCTATACCTAGGAGGGAACATTCCCTTGAGTTTCCATATCCCGCATGCATCTCCTTGCATTGAGCATAGTTGCATTCCACTTATGGAACTAGTTTTTCTTACTTGCAACACTCGTTTCCTCCTCTGTATCATAACATTCATTTGTCTATGAAAAAAAAAAAAAGACGGGAGGGAAGGAAGTATTATATTGTATTGGCAGAAGTAGTGTCGCCTTTGAACAAAGAACAAAGTTATTGAATCCATTTGTCATCATAATTTTGGGATTAGCATGGCCTTAGGAAGATGAGTTCATTACAAAGTCTTCTTTATCAACTAGTTACTTTTCCAGTCCCTATATAGAATGTCATTGATGCCTCCTACATCTCATGGTTTCCTCATTGGGTCTATGTTGTTGGAGTCTTCCATATGTCTCATGCTCTTATTAAAAGGAAGTCTATCAACCTATGTTGGCCACTTCATAAAAATCTTGACTTTGCATGTCATCCATACCCTCAGTTTGTCCCAGAATCACATGATACTATCACCCTATTGTCCACCCTAGCCCTACTTTCATCATTGGTTTGTAACCTTGAACCCAACAGTCGACATTTCATTATTGATCGTTGACTGTGTGGTTTACCTTGTGTTCGACGGCAAGACATCTATTCGCACATTGGGATTCCTGCAATGTCTTAGATTCCATTAGCCTTATTGGTGGTTTCCTCGCCTTTTTTAGTAGTTTTCATCATTGGCTTCTATTCAGAGGGTCTTTTTCATGTACCACTTTCACTTGGAACACGTGAAATATGCACAGGTTCATTGGTTCCTGAACATGTTCTTCGTCCGATTTCCACCAAATCATGAAGCTCCTACTTTATACCTCGTTCTGACTGATGAGAGATGCCTTAATACTCTCCTTTCAACGAGTCTCCTTCCATTGACTTCAGCTCGTTTATTCTGGAAATGAGACCTAGAGTCTTATGAGTACCTTGAGGCTTGTATTCATTAGTGGCAAGCTCTCTTTCCATCGACAATTGGGAATACATCAATGTTTTTTGATCAATGGATTCTTCAGGTGTTCGACACCAACTCCTTTATTCACACTTGTAAGAATGTACTCAGTGCCTTGATACCTACTTTCATTATCAATAGGTTGTCTCGCATTTGTTAATGGTATACATCAATGACTGGTAATCAAACAATGTCTCATTGTGTTCGACCTCAACTCCTTTATTCACATGACGTAGACTTGCACCCTTGGCAGATTGTGCATAAGACTTGAAGACATCAGTATGTGGTTGCAACTTTCCAGAGCTCCTGCTTCCTTTTCATTGGACCAGTACCTATATGACTTCAATGATCATGGGAGATCAGATTGTACCCCATTGTATACAGATATCTTCAGATCGATTTTGAGATTGGTTCTACTGGGCCTTGTTCATGACTATGACAAATATTGGCACATAACCACATTTTTATTTTCCTATTCATTGCCACAAACATTTTTTTGATATATTTTTACATGGATCTTTAGTGTAATTATATTGGCACTCGTGTATGCAAAGTCAGTGCACAATGTAATGAGCAGCTTGTTCTTCCACTTAGTTTCCCATCACTCCACTTCTGGGTTGTTTATAATTTATTTCGGCCATCGTATATACTCCTCTAACCTCACACACTAGGGGGCATCTGTTATAGAAATATTTTCCTCACCCTATGCAATATTTCCCAAAAGGAATTTTTCCATTTCCCCATGCAGACTTATCATCCCTGTTTATAAAATCCAGACCTAAAAATAAATATTTTTCCACATTTATGCATCTTTCCTACTATACAACATGTGTATACACAGGCTGTTCCACTACATCATGTGTACATCAACATTTGTGCCATAAAATGAAACTTACTATTAGGTTTCCATGTCACAACAAGAGATCTATGATCCTTGGCCTTCCATATACTGGAAACATTCTGAACCGACCCTCCAACTCCATTTTTAAGGCTATAAATGGGCCAATTCCGAGCTATGGAAAGAAGAGAAAGAATTCAACTTTGAGAGAAAAGTTACTTTGGAGGAATTATTTACTTTATATTGAGTTTGTATCCCTTTATCCTTAAGTCTGAACACAATGTTTAGCCCCTAATCGCTTCCCTTATTGATTGAGAACCTCATTGTTTCTCTCTTATGAGCTTGCCTTTGGTGGAGGCCCAGCTGGAAGGAACTTAGTTTCTTGGTTCTGAACTGTGTCGACACAGAATTATGTAACATTTTCAGTTCTGTTGGTCATATATTAATAGAAATACTCTTTTCCCGTCCAATTGATATCTTGAAAATATTTGAATTATTATTCCATGGGCGTATTTGTCATGTTTATTAATGGATTATGCTATTTAATGTGCTAACATCATTTATTATCACCACATGCTTTCTTTTCTTGGTTGTTGAGGACTAGTTGTAGGTATATTTATTTGGGTTAAGTGCTCAATGATGGAATTCATCTAACGCTTGGACGAGGTAGGACTTTTATCTTGTCTTGCTAGCATATTTGTTTTCATAGAATACTTGAGAAGAGAGTTGATTTCTGCAGTCATTTCCATCTGTTGTGGTTTACCCTAGATATAGAGAGATTTTCCTCATAACATATGGCCTTATTGATTTTATTTACCTGCATTTTCATAATTGGGGAGATTGGCGTCTGCCCCAATATTTGTTGATATTCAACCACACTTTGAAAACCAAACTTGAAACCGAGTTTTAGGTCTTGCTCAGTGGCATGGGATTTGAACGTATTTCCCTGCAATGCATAACATCATTAAAATTTCTTATAATAAAACAATTATTTGTTTGCTACTGTTAAATAAACATTCTCCAAAATTAATCATTTAATTCTTACGATTAATTCTCTTTGTTTTTTGTAGACACACTAGCCTAGTTTATGTTCCCTTCCTTTTCCATTATATCATTCGTTTCTTTGTAGGTGTCAGGAAACCTATGAAAATTTTCAAATATGTTAGATGTCATAATTGTTATTTAAAACTAAAAAATAAAAAAAATTGAGAATATTTCATTAAAAAATATGATATGTGTCGTACCCTTCTTTACCAGGTCGTGGTTATTTTCCTTGTGTTTTTAGAAAATTCTCCTTTGCATCCTCTATCAGTGCCTTCCACTCTTTCTCCCAAACCATGGGAGGGTGCTCATACTTGAGGTTTTCTTCCAATCTTTTCCTATACTGGGCCCTGGTATATTTCAAACTCTCGCAAGCTAAATGGGTGACAACCTTTTTGTTGAATGTATTTCCAAACAAGTTTACCATATGGATTATCAATTCATCTTTCAAATTTCTATCTTGGCCATTCCACTTTATGAGAATGGTGTTGGATTACTGAGAGGGGGGGTGAATCAGTAATAGAGCAATTATAATCCTTTTTAAACCAAATAATCCAAGTGTTATATCAATGTAGAATTATCATCCAATAATGAGAAATGAACAATTGAACAACCATAAAGATATACAGTAAACCAGTGTTTTACGTGGAAACCCAAAGCAGGAGAAAACCACATAATGATTTTTATTATATGTCTTGAAGAATTACATTCATTGAAAGCACAAAATTCCTTTGTTTTCCAGTTTCAACTAGAAGGAGGCTCCAACCCCCTAGTTTCTCAGGCTATAGCCTAAGGGAAGCTCCAACTCCCCAATTCTCTGGCTACAACCAGAAGGAGGTTACAACCTCCTATGTTCTCCATCTACAACCAAAATGTGGCTACAAACACCTGTCATTTCCTGTCCAACCTCCCTGAAGTAGAAGTAAAATGATGGAGGCACTATCACACTATCATTGTGAGATATACCACTGTAAACCTGTACCAATAAACCTGAACCATGCATCAACCATGCACCAAAAGAACCTGTAATCAACATGTACCATAAACTAGTGCAAACAACCATGTACCAAGTATGTACCAATCATTTTTCAACTACTCATAAACTATGAATCATCAATATGTACCAACATCATCAACTATACACCTCATGTATGTGCCAACTCATCAACTACTTGTCTCAACCATGTACTCAACATGTACCTTAACCAAAAGCCCTTATAAATTTCATCATCCAAATATGTTCTGTAACTGTGTAATAGACCCGGTGTATATGATCACATACTTGCAAACCTTCCTTAACTTTAACAACAAGAGACTATCATTTTCATAAAACTTTTCTTTAGTCTCACATGACTAGTTTTGGATTAGTCAACAACCCTAACTAAATAATCATAACTTTGTACCTATAATGAATAAATATCTTAAACTGATACACAATGTTCTTCAGTGTTCTTTATGCAATTCCTCTAGGTGTCACTACTTGGAACCTCTCAAAAAAGGAGTTATAGGAAAAATGGCATACCTTGCTGAATTTTGGCTTATTCTAGAGAGTGACCTTGTAGAGCGTGTCCCGCACAGAATATTTTTTGAATCGATATGAAACTACTAAAAATAATACTACATATTGTAATCTAACCAACACATTTCATCTTACTGAAAATTGATCTGTTATGAAGAAGTTATGACGTTTTTACCTAAAACACATGTTTTAGACTAGTTTCAGGACTAGCCACAAACCCTATTTTCCATGGAGTGTAACTCCAAAAATACAACAACCCACAAGATAAATGTTTAACCACAAATACTTGGATATGTTTCGTCAATGGAATAGAAATTGCATGGTTTGAATCATTCTAGAAAAAAAGTTATTGTGAAAATGGTGAGATGACCTGTAAATAACATACCTTAGAAAGCATCATCAAAAAAATTTATCCTTCCTTGAATTCCGACCTTCTTTTCTTCATCTTCCCTCATAGATTTGGCTTAGATATCGTTTTTATACCTCAAACACCTATAGATATTAAATATTCTCAATTTTTATCTACAATGAGAGAGCCTTGCCTCTTATTTATACTCTCCAAGTAGCTTCCTCAAAAACATATTCTAGGTCACCTTGCCCACTTTCCTTATTTTAGGGTTAACCCACTTCTAACTTCTCCATTAAATTTATTATTTAAATAATTTATTTTGTATTCACTTTGAATTATATTACACTCATCACTTCACTTTATTATTTACCTTCTAAAAACTCTTAGACCACTTTGACTACTTTGACCTCTTGGGGCTTCTAGATGACATATGAGGGTCCTCCAACTTCGTAAGGCCATAACTTTCAAACCGTGAGGATTTATGTGACGTTCCACATACCACCAGAAATGGAATGACATATGATATCCATATATAATATTATTACCTGCATATATATCGAAACTCATACTGCTATCCATCAAACAAACTTGGGTCCATTACCCAAACCTGGGTTCTCCAACTTCTTATGGCCATAACTTTCTAACTGTGAGGAGTTATGTGGTATTCCACATACCATCAAAAATCAAATGAAAAACACTATCCATGTAGGATAGTTTCACTAAAAAATTCACTGACCTTCATCTCATTATTCCACAAATAATCATGGGTTCTCTAACCATACTTCTAGGATAACTCAATCCACAAAGCGTTTTCCAGTGAGGGATTTCACCATAAGGGAACCACTTTGGAGTTCATACTTTTTGATATCGGTCTTTCTTCAAGGGTTTACATCAATTAAAACTAAACTTAATCAACAATATCCCCCTTTGGCATTGATGGCAACACTCTGATGAAAAACTAAAATTATGTCATGCAATACTGAAGTCATATCACTCATGCTCCCCCTGGAAACATGCCTCACTCCTATGCATCTCTGTAACCATTGATCCCCCTAGAATGATGTCTTTTTCCTATGCATCTGATGAATCTCTCCCCCTTTGTCATCAATGGAAAATGTATCTTTCCATCTGGGGCTACTCCCCCTGACTGAATTTCCCTCTTTATGGTGCTTCCTCGTGTACATATAAGACATATAAGATAATCATTCAACATAATTCATTTTGGAGTAGAAATAACTCCGAGTCTCTGGTGAAGATACTTAAAGGCTTCCCATGGAAGTGGTTTTGTAAAGATGTCTTCCACTTATTCTTTTGTGCCCACATACTCAACTCTGATGTTCTTTTATGCAACCTACTTCCATAGAAAGTGATACTTGATTGGAATGTTCTTCGTCTTGGATTGGATCACCGGGTTCTTTGAGATACTGATGGTGCTTGTATTATGACAATAGATTGGAATGGGTTAATCATACTCAACTTGTATATCTATCAGAGTTTGTTTCATCCAAAGAACCTGTGTACAACATGATGTTGCTTCAATATACTCTGCCTTGGCTGTAGATAAAGATATTGATGATTTTTTCTTGCTTAGACATGATACTAAACACTCACCCAAGTAGAACGCAGATCCACTAGTGCTTCGTCGGTCATCAATACAACCTACCCAATATTCATCTGTGTAGGCAATAAGTGATANCTTTCCTTTTGGATACCATAATCCAAACTCTTATGTTCCTTTGAGATATCTGAAAATCCTCTTCACTGCTAATACATGTTATTCCTTTGGTTCTAATTGAAATTGTGCCACTTGTCCAACTGCCTGCATTACATCTGGTCTGGATGTTGTCACATATAGTAGGTTGCCAATCATTGACCTGTATTACCTTTGATCTGTAGACTTTGAATCATCATATTTTCTCAACTTGCAACTAGTTTGCATGTGAGTGATAACTAGTTTGCAATCTTCCATTCTGAACCTCTTTGGCATTTCTCTTATATACTTGGTTTGAGAAATAAAAATTCCTTGGTTTATTTGACGTATTTCAAGTCCCAGAAAGAAGGATAGTTCTTCGAGTAATGACATTTCAAATTCATTCTGCATATACTTTGCAAATTTCTGGCTTAACCTGTCATCATCACTACCAAAAATAATATCATCAACATAAACTTCAATTAATAAAATACTACCTTGACTTACCTTGATGTAGAGGTTGTTGTTTGTACTTCCTTTTTTGAACCCTTCCCGTTGTAGTTATTTATCTAGTCTAGAGTACCATTCTCTAGAAGCCTATTTTAGACCATACAAGTCCTTCTTTAACTTGCACACATAGCCTGCATTCTCTGACAACTGAAATTCTTCTGGTTGTTTAATGTAGACTTATTCTTCAAGTTGCCCATTCAAAAAAGATGATTTTACGTCCATCTGATACACTTTAATATTTTTGGAGCATCCATAAGCTAAAATAAAACAAATTGCTTCCATTCTAGAAACTGGGGCAAATGTCTCTTCAAAGTCGATTCCTTCAATCTATGCATATCCTTTACATACCAATCTAGATTTTTTCCTTGTAACATGTCCATATTCATTCAATTTATTCCTAAAAACCCATTTTCTGCCGATCACATTTTTATTCTTTGGTATTGGAACCAATTCCCAAGTGTCATTTTTCTCTATTAGATCCAATTCTTCATCCATGGCCTTATTCCAGAATTCATCCTTGTTGGCTTCTTCAAAACAGTTTGGTTCAATTGTAGATAAGAGTTCTAGGCATGTTTGTTCTGGTGAACAAATTCTTCTTCTAGTCTCCACTCCTACATATTTGTTTCCGATAATCTAATCTAAAGGATGATTCTTCTGTACTCATCTGCTAGGTGTGTTTGTAAACACTTCATGAAATTTATCTTATGATTCTGTCTGATTATCTTCATCTTCCTCTTCTACTTATTTTTCATCTTCTGCTTCCTTTTCTAAAGGATGTTCCATTGATTCATTGTCTTCTTCCTTTCACTTTGGTCTGCATGTTTCATGAATTGCTACGTTGATGCTTTCCACAAATTTGTTCAATCTCATATTGTAACACTTGTATGTTTTCCTTGTACTTAAGTAGCCAACAAGTACTCCTTTGTCCACATGAGCATCAAACTTTCCCATTCTACTATCTTCTCTTTTGATGTAGCATTTGCTTCCAAAAACTCTGAATTGCTTCACATTTGTTGGTCTTCCTTTCCATAGCTCATAGGGATTTTTTTCAGTGTTTTTTCTGAGCGTTAATATATTTTGAATCTGAACTGTTGTATGCACTACCTGTGTCTAAAATATATCTGTCAATTTGGAATCCATTAGCATTGTTTGAGCCATTTCATGTATTGTCATGTTCTTTCTTTCAACAACTCCATTATGTTGAGGTTTCCTAGCAACGAAGAATTGTCTTTTTATTCCATGAATGTTGCAGTAGTCCATAAATTTATTTGAAGTGAACTCTCCTCCATTATCATATCTCAAGTATTTGATTTTTGAATCCATTTCAGTTTCAACCATTTCCTTGTAGATCTTAAATTTTTCAAAAGCTTTTGACTTATTATTGAGAAAGAAAACTGCAGTCATTCTTGTATAATAATCAACTAATAACATAAAGTATTTCTCACCTTGTAAACCCTTTGTTGTAGTTGGTCCAACTAGATGAGTGTGGAAAATTTCTAATGGTCTTGTTGTTGAATATTCCTTTGATTTGAACCTGGTATTTGTTTTCTTTCCTTGTTGACAATGCTTGCATAAAGTGTTGGTTGGTTTCATGATCTGGGGCATTTATTTGACTGCTTCTCTTTTGCGGACTTTGACAAGGTTATAAAAATGTATGTGACCCATTCTTCTATGCCATATCCATTTTTCATCTTCCTTTCCTAGAAAACACTTTTCATTTCCAATTTCACTTAACACATATATGTTTCTTGAAGTTCTTGCAGTTGTAGCAATCAATTTTTCAGAGCCTTCTTTTGTTACCTCACACTTTTGTGAATCGAAAGTAACTTTATGAAATTTGTCACACATTTGACTCACACTTAGAAGATTATGTTTCACATATTCTACTAGTAGAACATTTTTTTCCTTTGTATTCTTGTTCCCAATTCTGATTGTGCATTTTTCAATGATTTTATCTTAATCATCATTTCCAAAGGAGACTGATCCATCTCTTTCCTTTATTAATGTAAGAAACCTGTCTCTATCACCTGTCATGTGTTTTGAATATCCACTGTAAACATACCAACCACGTTTCTTCTACTTATCTTGTAGAGAGAGTGTGCATTCTTCATTGCTATATTGATTTTTTTTTCTTATCCATGTCCTTTTCAGAGGTTCCTGTCTGTGACTGTTTCTATTCTATTGCGGTTCTCTAGGAGGGATTTTCATTCTGCAATCTTTGTCCATGTGTCCAAATTTGTTACATTTGTAACATTCCACTTCAGTGATCAAAGATTCAAACATGTTTTAACTTCTTATTTTTGTTTCACTAGGCCTTCTTGGATGACCCTTTTGTGTATGACTTTAAAAGTTGTTTATGTTCCCGTTGTTAGCTCTACAATTTACAACTTTTTGTCCAAAATTACATGCATAACATACACCAAAAAATAGAGTTTGATACCTAGGAGTTGAAGGTCTTATGAAAGGAGGTGCTCTTATGAATCCTTCCTCTTCTTGAGGCCTATCTGTCTATTGTTGATTATGAAATATGAATCTTCTCGGTGGAGGAGTGTCTCTGTAATCTTCCTTGTATATCTTCTGCATAGCTTTTTGGATATGTTTCTATCTCTGTTGTTCTGGAGCTTGATCCCTTTTCTATCTGATTGTATCCAAGTCCAGACTTGTCAAGATGATATTTTTTACTTCTAATAATGTCATCCAAAACTTTTGAGCTATTCTGCATATTTTTCTTTTGAATATCCTTTCTTAATGTGACAATATATGCTTCCAAATTTTCAATGATCCTTTCCTTTTCTTCTAGTTGTTCTTTGAGTGCTTCTTCAATTCTTTTATCTTCTTCTATTTAAACCTTCAAATTTGTAATCATTTGTTCTAGTTCTTGAGTGTCTTCTTTCTTGTCTAGTTCCTCTTGTAGTTTCTTGTTTTTCTTCTTTTCTCTTCTGATAACTTCTATGGCACACATCAATTCTTCTTGGTAGTCAACTTCCGTCTCTTCAATTTCTTCTTTGACTTCTTCATATTCTTCTTTGGATTCTTCATATTCTTCTTTGGCTTCTTCATATTCTTATTCAGATTCTTCTTTATCATAGTCTTCTACTTCCATGAATAAAACTCTTACTGTCTCACTGTCACTGACTTCATCTTCATCTGATGATGAGATGTCTTCTTTCATTCATAAGATTTTCTTGAAAAATTTCTTTGCAATTCTTTTGCCTTTATATGTTTGTTTTCTTTTTGAGTAACCTTCATCATTTCACTTTTTATTATGAGGACATCTATTAGGAAAATGACCAATACCATCAAAATTAAAACAAATTAAAGGAAACTTACCTCTATACCTATCGTCGGTTCCCTTGTTCAGTATTTTGACGAAGTTGGCCACTTCTTCATCATCTTTTGAGACTTCAATGTTGTTTCTATGTTCTTTTTGTTTCTTTTCCTTTTGCTTTGATCTTTTGGATGCTTTGAAAGCTGCTTCTTTTACATCTGGATTTTCTTGTTCAGTTCTCATTTCATATACTATGAAAATTCCATGCAGTTCATCCATGGTTATTGAGTTTATATATGATCTTTCTTCTAGTGCTGATATCTTAGGGTTAAATCCCAAAGGAAGATATATTAGTACATTTTGAACAGTTATAGATTCTTCGATTTATTCTCCCAATCCTATGATTCCATTCACTATTTTATCAACTCATAAGAAGTACACTGCAATATTCTCATCTTCCTTCATCTTTAGTTGTTCGAACTTACCTCTGTAAGTTTGAAGCTTTGTTTCTTTGACTTTTGAATCTCCTTCATGAATATTTCAAAGCTTGTCACAAATCTCTTTAGCAGATTTACAATATGCAACTTTGGTGAATACCATTTCATTGAGACCATTCAAAAGTGCATTTGTGGCTTTGGAATTATTCTAACCGAGTTTCACTACTTTGTCATTTGTTGGTGGAACTGTTGGTGTTGTGTATCCATCTACAATTAATTTGCAAATTTCAAATCCATGTGCCTATATATATGTCTTCATCCTTATGCTCCAAAAAGCATACTTTTTTCCATCAAACCGCGGTATTCCATTTTTATACAAGTTGTTTCTCTCAATGATCTACCTTTCAGTGGTTAAACTGATTTCTGAAGGAACCTGCTTTGATACCAATTGTTACTAAAGGGGGGGGTGAATCAGTAATGGAGAAATTATAATCCTTTTTAAACCAAATAATCCAAGTGTTATATCAATGTAGAATTATCATCCAATAATGAACAATCAACAAATGAATAATCATACACATACACAGTACACCAATGTTTTACGTGGAAACCCAAAGAGGGAGAAAACTGTTGAATGCCTTTTCTTATATGTCTTGAAGAATTACATTCATTAAAAGCACCAAATTCCTTTGTTCCAATTGAAACTCGGAGGAGGCTCCAAGCCCCTAGTTTCTTAGGATACAACCTGAGGGAAGCTCCAATTCCCTAATTCTTTGGCTACAACCCGAAGGAGGCTACAATCCCATATGTTCTCCAGCTACAACTGGAAGGTGGCTACAAGCACTTGTCCTTGCCCCATCCAACTACCCTAAAGTAGAAGTAGAATGATGAAACCACTGTCACACTATCACTGTGAGCTATATCACTGTAAACCTATACCAATAAACCTGAACCATGCATCAACCATGCATCAACCTATACCTCAACCTGTAATCAACCTGTACCATAAACAAGTGAATCAACCATGCACCAACATGTACCAAACAATCTGTAATCAACCTCTACCATAAACACATGAAACCAACCATATACCAAGTATGTACCAATCATGTGTAAACAAATCATCAACTATGAATCATCAATATGTACCAACATCATCAACTATAAACCTCATGTATGTGCCAACTCATCAACTACTTGTCTCAACCATGTACCCAACATGTACCTTAACCAAAATCCCTCATAAATTTCATCATCCAAATATGATTTGTAACTGTGTAATAGACATGGTATATATGATCACATACCTGCAAACCTTCCTTAACTTTAACAACAGGAGACTATCATTTTCATCAAACTTTTCTTTAGTCTCACATGACTAGTTTTGGATTAGTCAACAACCCTAACTTGAAATAATCATAACTTTGTACCTGTAATGAATGAAGATATGAAATTGGTACACAATTTTATTCAATGTGTTTTATTCAATTTCTATAGGTGCCACTACTTGGAACCTCTCAGAAAATGGGTTATAGAAAAAATGACATACCTTGCTGAATTATGGCTTATTCTAGAGAGCAGCCTTGTAGAGCGTGCCCCGCACGGAATATCTGTTGAATTGATCTAAAACTGTTTAAAAACATACTACAAACTATACTATAACCAACACATTTTATATTACTTAATTTTTATATGTTATGAATAATTTATGACGTTTTTACCCGAAACACCTGTTTTAGACTAGTTTCAGAACTAGCCACAAACCCTATTTTCCACGGAGTGTAACGCCAAAAATACAATGAACAACAAGCTGAATTTTTTACCACATATACTTAGATATGTTTCCTCAATGAACTAGAAATTTCATGGTCTGAATCGTTCTAGAAAAAACATTATTGCGAAAATGGAGAGATGACTTGTAAATAACATACCTTAGAAACCATCATCAAAAGAATTTATCCTTCCTTGAATTTCAGCCTTCTTTTCTTCACCTTCCCTCATAAATTCATCTTATATATCCTTTGGTTACCTTAGAAGCCTATATATATTCAATATGATCAAGTTTGATCTAAAATGAGAGAGCCTTGCTTCTTATTTATACTCTCCAAGTAGCTTCCTTAAAAACATCTTCTAAGTCACTTTGCCCACTTTCCTTATTTTAGGGTTAAACCACTTCTAATTTCTCCATTAAATTTATTATTTAAATAAAAAAATTTGTATTCACTTTGAATTATAGTACACTCATCACTTCACTTTATTATTTACTTTATAAAAACTCTTAAACCACTTTGACTACTTTGACCTTTTAGGGCTTCTAGATGACATATGAGGGTCCTCCAACTTTGTAAGGCAATAACTTTCAAACCGTGAGTTATGTGACGTTCCACATAAAAATAGAAATGGAATGACATGTAATATCCATATATAATAGTATTACCTAGAAATATATCAAAACTCATACCGTTATCCATCAAACAAACTTGGGTCCACTACCCAAACTTGGGTTCTCCAACTTCTTATGGCCATAAATTTCTAATCGTGAGGAGTTATATGACGTTCCACATACCACCGGAAATGGAATGAAAAAAACTATCAATATAGGATATTTTTACTAACAAATTCATTGACCTTCATCTCATTATTCCACAAATAAGAATGGATTCTCTAACCATACTTCTAGAATAACTCAATCCCCAAAGCACCTTCCCGTGAGGGATTTCACCATAAGGGGACCACTTTGGAGTTCATCCTTTGTGCTATAAGTCTTTATTCAAGGGTTGAAATCAATGAAAACCAACTTTAATCAACAAATTGTGGGGCCAAAAATATCCAATGCTTTGTAATTCAAGTTCTTATAGAGCACATTATTTCCTGCAAAAACATTATGATCATTAATTTAAAATAATTTTGACATATGTGGTTTTCAATTACATGATAAAATCAATCAATTAATTAAAAAATACATGCAATATTTTGTATCATTATTAGAACACAACCATCATCCACTAGAAAGGTGAAATCTAGTGATACCATGATTTTCACCTGTGCTACTCCAAGATTATCTTCCTCACAATTGATACTAGGTTCCTCTCCAACACCATGTGGAGTCTGAATGTTTGTATGGCCCTGATTGGACATGCNTTATTTGAGGCCAAACTTAGAGAGTATAAAATCCTCACTGGTATGCTATGTCGATGTTGTGGTTGCACTAGAGCATCACTTCTACCAATAACTGTCTCTGTAGGTTGTCCACTCTCGAGTTTTAAATGTTGGATCATGTTGTCATTGATGCCAAAGGATTGATGTCTTGTCATATTATGTTGGTGTCGTATTTATTGTCATGGATTGATTCCAAGTGAAGTCATTGATATATGATGCATATATGAAAATGGATCAATAAGTTTTCATATGATGCATCGATGATGTCATGCATAGATGAAGATGGATCAATGTGTTGTCATTGATATATGATGCATAGTTGGATTGATGTAAAGATGACTCATTATTGTCTTATCATGGTTGATAAGGAGTACATATGGATGAAATCCAAATTGGTCCCCTTATCGTGAAATCAATCATGGGAAGAAGCTTTGTGGTTGAGATATCCTAGAAGTATGGTTAGATAAACCATGATTAATTGTGGAATAATGAGATGAAGATCAATGAATTTTTCTATGAAACTATCCTATATGGATATTTTTTGTCATTCCATTTCCAATGGTATGTGAAACTTCACATAACTCCTCACGGTTTGAGAGTTATGGCCTTACGAAGTTGGAGGACCCTCATATGTTGGCAAAAAGCCCCAAAATGTCAAAGAAGTCAAAGTTCTTACAAAGATAAAATTATTTAAATAGTAAAGTGAAGTGATAAAGTCAAAGAGGATTATTTAATTAATAAATTAAATGGAGAACATTCTAATTTGGAAAGTGGTTATCAGAGGGTTAACCCTAAAATGAGGAAATTTGGTTAAGTGGTCAAGTGGCTATTGGATATATGAAAAACTGGAAAATTGGGCAAAGTTGGACATAGGTGACTATGTGGACAGAGTGGCCAAGAATATACTTCTAAGGAAGCTACTTGAAGAGTATAAATAAGAGGAAAGGGTCTCTTGTGAAAAATGACTCTTGAGCATATATTGAAGATCTAATCTAAAAGAGAGATTGACTTGAGGATATCATGGATGCATCAAAGTTTTCGTAAGTCTGAGATCATGATGAAGAAAGTTTCAGAAGTTGAGAAACCCTAGATTCTGAAGGAGTATGTGAGGAGCAGTGGGCTAGAGCACGTACATACACAGGCAACAATGAGACAGAGCGCGTACACACACAGGATGGAGGAAGTCAGAGTGCATACAGTTGATGGAATTCATGAAGACTTGAGTGTGAGTTGGTTCTAGGCTCTTGAAGACTGAAGCAAGTTCTAGATCTACATTCTATGGGCTCATATCTGAGATAGAAATTCTGGTATGGTTACATAATTGTCTTGATGGATACTCTTTCTTATTGTATGGTGAATGCTTAAGGAATTCTTGATTGGCTGTTGTGATATGGTTTTATTGGTTTGTTGATAGAGTGAGCAACACTCTTATGATTCAGTAGTAATATGGTTGCTATAGTATATTGGTTTCTTATACATGATTAAGTAGCATTCATCTTGTATGGTTGAGGAGAATGAGTAAATTGTTGGAGAGCATAGATGTGTTGTGATTGGTTATGGTTCAGATTGGACATTAAAAGGAATAATTAGATGTGAATGAAGGTTGCATAGGATCTGAGTTTTTTCATGGAGATAAAACCCTAATTGTTCAGAAGGCATACAAAAGATGTAGTACAGAAAGGTCGCATACATATGTGAGTTGTACTACTAGTAGGGTGCGTACATACATGTGATTCACTATTGATAGGTCATGTACCTATTGATAGATTGTTATCTGTTGAGGATTGAATCCTCTTCTTAGTTGGTGTTGAGTTGTGTAAGCTGTGTCTTTCATTGCAGAGATGGTGCTCTTGTGGAGTTGTAACTCTATTCAGTTGTTGTTGATAACCCAAGGATTGTAGTTCGTAATAAAAATAAAATTTTACATACATCTTGTGTTCTTTGTGTTGCTTGTGGTGATGACTTATTGATGATATATGTTGTTGTTACATGTTGTTAATATATGTTCACATACAATTGATTATAAATTATAGTAATTGGTGATGAGTAAATGGTGATTGGTAACCAAGGAGTTTTGTGAAGGGAAGTTTGAAAAAGATCCCTACACTGATTCACCCCTCCCTTATCAATGTGGTCAGTGTGTCCAACAATTGGTACTAGAGAAGGCCTTCGGTATAATCCTTAACAAGATTGGAGGAGATCCATGGACACACAAATGGATGATGAAGTTTGAATCCTTGATGATGAAAATTATTCTACATGGAGAATAGAAATGAAAGTGCATTTGAAGGAAAAAGGAGTAGGTGTTTCGAAAGCAGTTATTGGTGGATCGGTTCCTTTGAAGAACAAGTCAAAGTTTGCATCTCAAAGGGAATAAAATAAGAATGATCCATTGGCTCTCAAGACCATTCTCAATGGACTCTCAAGTTCTATCAAAGAGAGCATGGGACAATGCACTTCCGCCAAGGATCTATGGCTAAAGCTAAAGGAGACATACCAAAGCATGAAGGAAGACACCAAAGATAACTCCATCAAGAACAATGAAGGTAAAGAATCTCCAAAATCCTCTAATTGTAATGATTCTAAATGTGATGATGTTGAATGTTTCTCTACATGTGAAGAAGAAGATCTAGAAATAGTTTGTATAGAATCAAATGATAGTTATCCCATGGACGAAGTAGAAGAAGAACTTTCAAAGATTAAAAATAAAGTTGATTGGGGTCTATATGAATACAACTATGACCATAGTTATATAGACTATAGCTATCTTTCAAAGAACACTAAAAGGTTTCTTGAAAAGAATCAAAAGTATATATTTCAACTAAAGGAAATGATCAAAGAATGAGAAGAAATTAAAAAGACTCAATTAGAAGAAAAAGAAGAAGATATCAAAAGACTAAAGAATGAAATAGAAGAGAATAAGAAGGTATATGATGATATTACAAAAAGTCTTGAAGTTAATGTCCATATCACGACCCAAATTGAAGAAGCCAAAAGGGTAGAGGAACTATTAAATAATCAATTAAATGAAAAGGAAGAATCATGTCATAAGTTGGAGGTTGAAGTTGTTGATCTTAGAAAGAAAGTAGAAAAGTCAAACAAATTATTGAGTAATTCAACAATCTTGAATGAGATCTTGGATAGTCAAAGATCACCAAATGATAAATCGGGTCTTGGATACAACAAAGAATATACACATATTGAATCAAGCATCTCAAAGAGGCTGAGGTAAGTCCCTCATTCTCAAAATATGGAAATAATGTTCTAAGTCAACCATCTACACAAGGAAATGAAAGGTTCAAAAGAAAAAAGCAATGAAGACATAAAGAAGCCATCTTTGCACCTCAAAGAAGAGATACACCTTCAAGATGAACACCAAAGAAAAGGTATGAAAATGTTTTTCATGGTCACTGTTACTCATGTAATGAATATGGTCACAAATCTTTGGAATGCAGATTTTATGCAAGGAGAGATAATGAAAGATTTCATAAAACCTTAAGGTGTTGTAGATGCAATCAAGTAGGACACATTGCTTCTCATTGTCACACAATGAGATTCTACAACTGTAGTGGGTTTGGCCACAAATCCCAGGATTGTTGGAACACAAGAAGACAGTCCATGAGAAGTGCTTGATATTGCATGACTAGAAGAAAGCATGAAGTTAGGAAGGAAGACATTTTTGAAAATATGGAAGCTCAGAGTTCAAGTTCTGAGAAGCTAGGACACCTTCAGAAGTGGGTGAAGAAAACTGAAAAATCAGAACAGAATGGAAGCCTTAAGGGAAGCTCAAGTTTGACATCTTCAGAAGCATACACAGGTTACATTGATAACAGATGCGTACATACGCGATATGACCTATAAATAGGTCGTGTACATACGCGAGTTGTTTGTATAGAAGACTATGTATCTGTGGTAAAAGCCTTGGGAAAAAGGCTATGCATATGAGTTACAACATGATATGATGGTATAACTTTGTGTTGTAGGGTCTGACATGGTTTGTTGCAGGGTCTGACATTGTTTGTTGTAGGTTTTCATAATTACATGTTGGCATACATAATTGATGTATGTATGGTGGTGACATATGATTGAGTGTTGAAAGACTATTTTGGATGCATGGTACTAACCCTAGAGTATGGATTGAGACACTTTCTTGTTGATGAACAATGTTGGTTATGACAGTGAAGTTGTGGAACCTTGGTTATGAGATATATCATGATGATGCTAGCTAGAGATATCATTAACCTATTGATACACACATCTAGTGCATGTATTTTTGGATGCTTAGTATTTTTTGTAGTGAATGGAGGTTGAGGCAGATCTGTTATGATAAATGAATAGTACATATTTGAGTTCCATTGATATATCTTGTTATGTATCGTTAGAAGCATATTTGTTGGATATCTTGGTGCATGATTTTGGCATGAGGATGGGCTACATAGTGGGACATGTAGTTGATGAATTGATGAGGTGGTCATGTTGTACATCATTGATGAGTCATAGCTTAATCTACAATTGATGCATGATTGGTACACTTTTGGTACATTGTTAGAGGCACTTGCTAGCAGTATGATTGGCACATGGATTATGGTTGATATGGCATACATGTATGAGGACACATATTGATTGTAGTCCATCTTGTTGTGGTATTGATGCATGGTTGATGAACTTCCTTGGCATAGTTGGTGATACATGTTTAGTGAAATGTGGATGCACTCATAGATGGTATATGATTGTGGGTGATAGTACTTGACTAAGGTACACCATTGGTATTAATTGTTTATCATATACTTTGGTACATGATGTATGGGATGACATAGTTGGGACACTTGATTGGTTGAGATACATGACTGTGGCACTTGGTTCATGAATGTCATGGGTGATATGACACTTTTTTTAGGCACATGATTGGCATGTTGGTAGAGGCATATGGTTGATACACTCCATTGATGATATATTATGGTATATTGTATGGTATCGATGTACATGTTTAAGGTACATGGGTGTTGTGCATGGTTGACACACAATATGGCACATGATGTACTATGTTGATGTTTTGTTCATGATTATATTTTCATGGTTGACATATATTTTGATTCATGATGTATGGTATGGCACAAGTTTGATGCATGGACAGGTCCAACGATCGTCATAGGAAGAGAAGATCATTATTGAGCAGTTGATCTATGTTTCGGTAGAGCAATAACATTTGCAACATAAGCATATTTCAGCGGTAGCATATTGTTCATATTGTAGAGAAGATAGGGGGAGACATACCCATAGGGGGAGTCATTCTTCTTCCCATGATTCCAGGAGGATATATTTATCAGATGCAAAGGTAAATACTTAAAAAAGGAAGAGCCCTATACTTGGAGAAAGGGCACAGAGGAATGGTTCCAGGGGGAGAAATGGTCACAAGGGGAGCATGAGTGATATATATTCATCATTACATCAGAGTGATATCCCTTTTTCAAAAGGAGAGATATTATTTAGAGGAATATCAAGGCATCCAAGCAGGGGGAGAAACCCCAAGGAGAGAACTACCCTTTTCCATTGATGTCAAATCGGGAGAGATAGTCACATTGATGTGATTGAGATGAGTATTGATGTAGAGAAATTCCTTGTCTACATGTTTCCATCAATGATTGGTTTTGACATCAATGTTCATATTTCCATCAATGCCAAAGGGGGAGATTGTTGGATCATGTTGTCATTGATGCCAAAGGATTGATGTCAAATTATTGATGTCATGTCATAGTATGTTTATGTAGTATGTATTTTCATTGATTGATGTCAAGTGAATTCATTGATATATGATGCATAGATGAAATGGACCAATGAGTTGTCATATGATTCATATATGAAGATGGATCAATGTGTTATCATTGGTATATGATGCATAGTTGGATTGATGTAAATATGACTCATTATTGTCTTATCATGGTTGATAAGGAGTACAAATGGATGAACTACAAAGTGGTCCACTTATGGTGAAAGATCTCACGGGAAGATGCTTTTTGGTTGAGTTATCCTAGAAGTATGGTTAGAGAACCCATGCTTAATTGTGGAATAATGAGATGGAGATCAATGAATTTGTTGGTGAAACTATCCTATATGGATAGTGCTTGTCATTCCATTGCTGGTGGTATGTGGAACGCCACATAACTCCTCACGGTTTGATCATTATGGCCTTACGAAGTTGGATGACCCTCATATGTTGGCTAGAAGCCCCAAAACGTCAAACAAGTCAAAGTGCTTACAAATAAGAAATTATTTAAATAATAAAGTGAAGTGATAAATTCAAAGAGGATTATTTAAATAATAAAGTAAATGGAGAACTTTCTAATTTTGGAAAGTGGTTATAAGAGGGTTAACCCTAAAATGAGGAAAGTTGGTTAAGTGGTAAAGTGGATATTGGATATATGGAAAAGTGGAAAATTGGGCAAAGTTGGAAATAGGTGACTATGTGGACAGAGTGGCTATGTGGAAAAGGGTCTAAGGAAGCTACTTGGAGAGTATAAATAAGAGACAAGGGTATCTTGTGAAAAATAAATCTTGAGCATATATTGAAGATCTATTCTAAGAGAGAGATTGACTCGAGGATATCATGGACACATCAAAGTTTCCATAAGTCGGAGATCATGATAGAGAAAGTTCCGAAAGTTCATAAACCCTAGTTTCCGAAGGAGTACGTGAGCAACAGTGGGCCGGAGTTCCTACATACATGGGCAACAATGAGACAAAGCACGTACACACACAGGATGAAGGAAGTCAGAGCGCGTAGAGCTGGTGGAAGCCATGAAGACTTGAGTGTGAGCTGGTGCCAGGCTCTTAAAGACTGAATCAAGTTCTAGATCTTCATTCTATGGGCTCAGATCTACCATAGAAATTATGGTATGGTCACATAGTTGTCTTGATGGATACTCTTGATTATTGTATGGTGAATGATTAAGGAATTCTTGATATGGATCTTATGATATGGTTATGTTGGTTGATTGATAGAGTGAGAAACACTCTTATGATTTGGTACTGATATAATTTCTATAGTATATTGGTTTCTTATAGATGATTAAGTAGCATTCATCTTGTATGGTTGAGGAACATGAGTAAATTGTTGGAGAGCATAGATGTGTTGTGATTGGTTATGGTTCAAATTGGATAATAAAAGGTAGAAGTATATGTGATGTAGCCACGCTCGCAAGCACGTCCTCTCATAGGATCTTCTCTTCACATGGACTGAAGAACTCCAAACATCCTTCTATTTCCCTATCGGGAAATCTGTACCCACAACAATCCTCATGGGATCCCCCTTATTTAAAAATCGGAGGATTCGAATTCACGACTTCGCGAATCCAAAGGTCATACGTAGGCCTCTTGAATCCCCGAGACCCAACACATGTCAACGTTGACCTTTCCTTCTCTTATCGGAACTTTCCCTATCGCGATTTCGACATTCGCAATATCAAGCAACTTGTCTTACCGACTTCCGAACCCCGATACGCCGAAAATCTGATGAGATCGCGGCTTTGACTTTTCAACGGTCCCTTATCTCGTCGAGACTTTGGACTTTGCGGGATCACGAGTCCTAATGCCAATGTTTTGGGACTTCTCACCATGAAACCCCGATGTGGTGTGCCACCTATCCACTCATTGACTCTGTTGTGGCCCACACTATTTTGGTACCCGTCGGGATATCGCATATCACAATATCGCGATTCGCGTTGCAATATTTCATAGTTTCAATCCACGAAACCCCAATACACGATTCCACGTGCAAAATCCAATGGTCCTCGTGGCCCTGATCAACAAATCTGCCCCTCCTGAGATTTAAACCTTTAGAAAATATGACATTGTATCTCCCTTGCACCTCCACTAGATCTGACAGCTCACAGAGATTCACGAATCCTCCTTGGAGAACACCGACCGTTCGTTTCTTCTTTGATGACCTTTAAAAATTGAACCAAGTCTTCCTCCATGAAACTTGTTCGTTTGCATGCAAACTTGCAATGCTTGCTTGAACACTTCATGCACCAACTCCCTGCACTGTCTTTCAACAATTCCAAGGGCCTTCTCCCTCTTGAGTTTTCCCATGACCTTCAAGTCCTTCAGGAAACTCTTTCACGCACTCCTTGCGGCAACCTTCAACCATGTCTAAGTGTTGAAGTCTCTCGACTCTACGCACACCTGCGACAACAATCCTTCAATTCTTACTCAGGTTCGCAACCCTGAACTTTCCTTGGCTTGCACACTCCTTGCATGG
>JASDQU010101826.1:247875-258544 GCA_032191745.1 Picea mariana
AGCAAATGTATAACAAGAAGAAAACGTTCATGATCATATCATTCAGCATCAATACACAGAGAACAGACACAAAACCATGAATTTGAATCAACTCTTCTATTAATTCAAATATCTGTACATGGGTGTTCTTACACAGCTCTTTGCATGCTCTTGCTCTTCTTCCTCTACTACTGTTACAATGCACAAATGAGGGTGTCTATATCCCGTTTCCCTCTTGCGCTCTAGAAACCGTCTAATCTAGAATTAAATTCTATCTACTTTACATTAACTACCTTAAATTCCTCTACCTACTAAGGACGAGAGCTAAAGGATCAAGGTCCGACTACAATATACAAGTGTGTCTCTTCTTAAATGACTTCATTTAAGATGGTGCAACAATCTAAGGGAATTTCAAAATTTGTGCTGGCGTGTGTCCATCTATCTTTTGCCCCGCGCTGGCTCGCTTGATGTGGGAGATGCTTCTACATCATACTCCCTCGCTTGAAAAATTTCATGGGCTCCTGTCCATGAGATCCTGCACGGTATGTCCATGCCTCTGTATTTCTGCTTCAGTCTCCCAGCTGGCATCTTCAACTGGATGGTTCTTCCACTTGACCAGATACTCAAAGTATTATTTCCTCCTGGTCCTCTTGCTCACTCTCTTATCCAGTATGCACTCCATCTGTGGCTTCTCTACAACTGGCATCTACTTCGTCCACTGGATCACTGGCTGCTCACCTCTAGTCCCTATTTCTTCAGCTCTATATGGATACAAATCTGAGACATTGAATATCAGAGAAATTCCGATCCCATCGGGTAATTCAATCTCGTAAGCATTTGCCCCAATTTTCTTCAAGACCCTACATGGCCCAATTTTCTTCATCTTCAGCTTATTATATGTTCCTCTCGGGAACCTTTCTCTCCTCAAATGTGCTAGAATTAAATCACCAACTTCAAATTGAAGTTGTCTTCTGTGCTGATCTGCTCTGCATTTATATTCTTGGCTTGAATTCTGCAATCGCTGCTTCACCTGGTTGTGAAGTTCCTTCATCGCCTCTGTGAATTCTTCTGCACTAGCACTCCTAGTCGCAGTCTATTCTGAATCCCTCAGTTTATAAATTCCTCTCAATTGTATGCCATAAGCAATCTAAAATGGACTCTGTCCTGTGCTCCTGTTAACAGAGTCATTATAAGAAAACTCTGCCTGCGGCAATATATTGTCCCACTGGATGTGGTGTTCTGTCACCAAGATTCTTAGTAAGTCTCCCAGACTTCTATTGACCACCTCTGTTTGTCCATCCGTTTGAGGATTATAAGCCGAACTAAATGCCAAGTTAGTTCCCAGCTTCTTCCATAAGGTCCTCCAAAAATTCGCTATGAACCTTGTGTCTCAATCCAAAACAATACTTCTCGGCAACCCATGAAGTCGAATGACCTCTTTGAAAAAAATGTTTGCAATGTGAGTTGCATCACTGGTTTTCTAACATGGAATGAAGTGTGCCATCTTGTAAATCTATCCACCACCACAAAGATTCAATCACAACCTCTTTGTGTTCTTGGCAACCCTAGTACAAAATCCATGCTAATTGCATCCCACGGTCTCTCTGGTATGGGAAATGGTTGATAAAACCATGCATTCTGTCTTCTTCCCTTTGAATGCTGGCAAATTCTGCATCTATTCACAAATATCTTGACATCGACTCTCATTCCTGGCCAAAAATATGACTTTTTCAATTTTGCGAACATCTTGTCGTGACCAAAGTGTCCTGCCAATCCTCCACTGTGTTTCTCCTTTAACAGATTCTCCCTCATGGAGAAATTCGGAATACATAGTTGACTGCCCTTAAAAAACGATCCTTCCTGGATCATGTATTCGGCCCATTTGTTGCTATCTCTGAGAACTGGATTCTCAGCTGCTTCTTACGCTTCTTTAAAATCTCAATCATCTGCATACATGTCCCTGAGATCATCAAAACCTAACGTCTTGACTCGAAACTCCTGTAACAACAAACACTTCCTGCTCAAAGCATCAACAACTTTGTTAGAAGTACCAGAAATATGTTTAATCACAAATGTGAAATTTTACATATACTCAACCCATTTGACATGTTTTTGATTCAATTTCTCCTGTTGAGTCACAAACTGCAGTGCATGATTGTCACTGTACAAGACAAATTCTTTCGGGATCAAGTAATGCCTCCATTTCTTCAATGTCTGTATGACAACATAGAACTCCTTGTCATAAGTGGAGTACTTCAATTTTGCCTCATTCAGCTTCTCGCTGAAGTATGCGATAGGCCTGTCTCCTTGACTCAAGACTGCCCTGATTGCAAATCCGCTTGCATCGCATTTCACCTGAAATATCTTCTGGAAATCCGGCAACACCAAAACTGGTTGTTCTGTAATCTTCCTCTTCAACAGATTAAAATTTTTCTCAGCCCCTGCTGCCTAGTGAAAAGACTTATGTTGCTTCTTCACTGTATCCATCATCGCTGCACTGATTCCACTAAAATTCCTAATGAACTTTCGGTAGAAACTAGCCAACCCGTGAAAACTTCTCACCTCAAAAATATTCTTTGGTGATGGCCAATTCTTTATTACCTCCACCTTATCTGGATCCATCCTCAACTCATCTGCTTGAATAATAAATCCCAAGTAAATGAGCTCTATCTTCATAAATGAGGACTTCTTCATATTTATCAACAACTTCTCCTGCTATAGTTTCTGCATCACTGTAGACAAATGCTTTAGATGCTCTGCCACTGTCTTACTGTAAACCAATATGTCATCCAAATACACAATGACAAACTTCCCGATGAACTCCCTCAGGACTTCATTCATCAACCTCATGAAGGTACTCGGCACATTTGTTAAGCCAAATGACATAACAAGCCATTCATAAAACCCTTCATTTGTTTTGAATGATGTCTTCCATTTATCACCTTCTCTCATGCGGATTTGATGGTAACCGCTTTTCAAATCAATCTTTGAAAAATACCTTGCTCCACTCAAGCAATCCATTAGATCATCCATCCTCGGCAATGGAAATCTGTACCTAATGGTTATCTTATTGATCTCCCTTGAATCAGTACACATCCTCTAGCCTCCATCTTTCTTCGGACTGAGCATTGTTGGAACGACACACAGACTCAAGCTTTCCCTGACTAAACCCTTGTCCAAGAAATCCTGGACTTGCCTTTTAACTTCTTCATTCTCTTGCAGAGTCAATCTGTATGTGGCTTTGTTTGGAAAACTGGCTCCTGGTATGAGATCAATATGATGACTCACACTCCTGACCGGTGGCAACGAACAAGGTAATTCGTCCACTATGATGTCAGGGAAATCTTCCAGTATTTCCTGAACTTCTTCTGGCAAATTATCCACTCTTGTGCTAGTCAGAACAATTCTCGGCTTCTTGACCACAATGAACTGTGGATCCTCCTTCTTCTTTACCTTTGTAAGAACTTCCTTCCCACTCATGAGAAGTACTGTGTTGCTTACTTCCGGCTTCACCTCCTTATCCTTTATCAGAAGAAACATGTGTGTCCTCCCATTCTTCTCCAGGGTGTATGTGTTGATTCGCCCATCATGAATCACATTTCTGTCATATTTCCATGGTCTACCCAGCAATAGATGACAAACATCCATAGGAATGACATCACATAAGATCTTATCATTATATCCTCCTATATTGAATTCAACCAAGCATTGCTTAATGACACTTACCTGGTGTCCTTTCTGTAGCCACAAAACTCTGTATGGACTTGGATGATCAGTCATCTCCAGCTCCAGCTTCTCTACCATCTCTATAGAAATGAGATTATCCATGCTACCACTGTCCACTATGACCTTGCATACCCTGTCCTTGGTCTTGCAAGAATTCCTGAAAAGTTTAGTCCTTTGGACTGAACTTTCCACCTCCTTCTCGGGTGTCAAAATGGCTTTTCGCATCATGAGTGATCTTCCGCTTTCTACGTCTTTGGCCTCAACATCCCGCCTCTGCGCCTCAGCGATGTGAGCTTCTCCAATTTCCTTCTTTTTCTCTGGACACTTGTAAGACTTATGTCCATTTTTTCCGCATGTGAAGCATGTGATTAATCCACCTCTTCCTCTTCCTCTACCTCTAGTATGAGGAAAAGTGTTATTGTCAGCATAATCCCCTCTCTGTTCATTATGCTTCCCTCTCTGTTCAACATATGGCCCTCTCTGTGAGGTCCCACCTCTCTCAAATTTACCCTGAGGTTTCTTCCATTCCTCCTTGGGCTTCTGATACTTATCCTGGGCAACTAACTTGCCTCTAGGTTGGCTTCTGCCTCGGCCCCTCTAACTCTTCTTTTGGCTCATCTTCTCCTCAGCTTTCAGAGCCATCTGATAAGCATCATCCACCGTTCAGATGGTTACCATGCTCATCTCATCCTGGATATAGTATCTTAGGCCATTCATATATCTGGAAACCTTCTCATCATCGCTCTCCCAATGAACTGCTCTGATGTCCAGTCTATAGAATTCCTCAGTGTATTCTTTCATTGTCATTGGCTTCTGTCTCAGGTTCTGCATCCTCCTGAACAGAGTAATTTGGTAATCCCTGGGGATGAATTTCTCCTTCATCTTTGCGATCATCCTATCCCAGCTTTTGATCTTCTTCTTTCCCTTGCAGCGTCTGTCAGCTTGTATTTCATCCCACCACAATGTTGCATGTCGCTTCAGTCTCATGACAACGTGCTTGACCTTCTTGTCCTCTTCGACATCTTCATAGTCGAAGTATGTGTCGAGAGCTCTAATCCAATCTAGAAGCTCCTCTGCATCCAAGTTTCCCTCATAAACTGGAATGTCCATCTTTGCCCTTGCACCCATCCTTGCAATAGCTTTGATCAAATGCTCATTTGATGCATCTTTGGCTGCAACTTCTTCCTCACGTTCAGCCTCGAATTTTCTTTCAGAATCACTCAGATCCCCCGCACTAGCTGTGTTTCTTTGCGTTGTCTCCATGTCTTCGAGTCTTACTCGGAGATCACGCATGATCTACCATATGCATGCCTCTTCGTAGAGACATTTTCCTATCCTCTGGATCGGGTGATTGTCTATCTCTCCTAGGTATCATGGTGAATTATCTTCTCTGCTACAGAAAGAAAAGAACCTTTATGTTCTCTAATACCAAAATGATGCAGCTGCGCTCGCAAGCACGTCCGCTCACAGGATCTTCTCTTCACACGGCCCAAAGAACTCCAAACGTCCTTGTATTTCCCTATTGGGAAATCTGCACCCACAACAATCCTCATGGGATCCCCCTTCTTTACAAATCGAAGGATCAGAATTCGCGACTTGGCGAATCCAAAGGTCGGACGTAGGCCCCTCGAATCCATGAGACTCAACACAAGTCAATGTTGACCTTTCCTTCTCTTATTGAAACTTTCCCTATCGCAATTTTGGCATTCGCGATGTCAAATAACTTGTCTTACCGACTTCCGAACCCCGATACGCTAAAACTCTGATGAGCTCGTGGCTTTGACTTTTCAACGGTCCCTGATCTCGTCGGGACTTCGGAATTCATGGGATCACGAATCCTAATGCCAATGTTTCGGGACTTCTCACCATGAAACCCCGATGTGGTGTGCCACCTATCCACTCACTGACTCCACTGTGGCCCCACACTATTTTCTTACCCATCAGGATATATCATATCACAATATCATGATTCCCATTGCAATATTTCAGAGCTTCAATCCACGAAACCCCGATACACAATTCCACGTGCAAAATCCAACGGTCCTCGTGGCCCTGATCAATGGCTCTACCCCTCCTGAGCTTTAAACCTTTAGAAAATATGACATTGTATCTCCCTTGCACCTCTGCTAGATCTGACGGCTCATGGAGATTCGCAAGTCCTCCTTGGAGAACACCGACTGTCTGTTTCTTCTTTGATGACCTCTAAAAATTGAACCAAGTCTTCCTCCATGAAACTTGTTCGTCTGCGCGCAAACTTGCAATGCTTGCTTGAACACTTCACGCGCCAACTCCCTGCGTTGTCTTTCAAAAATTCCAAGGGCCTTCTCCCTCCTAAGTTTTCCCACGACCTTCAAGTCCTTCAGGAAACTCTTGCACGGAATCCTTGCGGAAACCTTCAACCACATCTAAGTGTTGAAGTCACTCGACTCTGCGCACATCTGCGGCAGCAGTCCTTCAATTCTTACTCAGGTTCGCAACCCTGAAATTCCCTTGGCCTGTGCACTCCTTGCACGGCTCCCGTGCCCAACTGAACCCTTGGGATGAATGAGAACAAAAACTATCTCTATCTGAACCCTTTGTCAATGCACTCCTTGCAGACACTTCAACTACACTCCTTGTAGGAATTCTCTGGCTCAAATAGAGAAACAATTGAAACTCATTCCTTCCTCTTCTCATACTTCAATTCAAACATGAAATCATATACACAACATATAAATCAAATTTATAACAGGAAGAAAACGTTCATAAGCATATCATTCAGCATCAATACACAGAGAACAGACACAAAACCATGAATTTGAATTAGCTCTTCTATTAATTCAAATATATGTACATGGGTGTTCTTACACATCTCTCTGCATGCTCTTGCTCTTCTTCTTCTACTGTTGTTACAATGCACAAATGAGGGTGTCTATATCCTGTTTCCCTCTTGCACTCTAGAAACTGTCTAATCTAGAATTAAATTCTATCTACTTTACATTAACTACCTTAAATGCCTCTACCTACTAAGGATGAGAGCTAAAGGATCAAGGTCCAATTAGAATATACAAGTGTGTCTATTCTTAAATGACTTCATTTAATATGGCACAACAATTTAAGGGAATTTCAACATTTGTGTTGGCGTGTGTCCAGCTGTCTTTTGCCCCGCGCTGGCTCACTTGATGTGGGAGATGCTCCTGCATCAATATGTGACTAAAGGCTACAGAGGATCTGAGTTTTTTCATGGAGATAAAACCCTAATTGTTCAGAAGGCATACGCAGGATGTAGTATAGATAGGTTGCATACATACGCGAGTTGTACTACTGGTAGGGCATGTACATATGTGTGTTACACTACTGACAAGTCTTGTACCTATTGACAGATTGATATTTGTTGAGGATTGAATCCTCTTCTCAGTTGGTGCTAAGTTGTGTAAGCTAAGTCTTGCATTACAAAGATGGTGCTCTTGTGGATTTGTATCTCTATTCAGTTGTTGTTGATAACCCAAGAATTGTAGTCCGTAATAAAAATAAAATTGTACATACGTCTTGTGTTCTTTGTGTTCCTTGTGGTGACGACTTATTGATGATATATGTTGTTGTTACATGTTGCTGATATATGTTCAGATACAACTGATTATAAATGATAGTAATCAATGATGATTAAATGGTGATTGCTAACCAAGGATTTTTGTGAAGGGAAGTTTTAAAAAGAGCCCTACACTGATTCACCACCCCCGTCTTAGTGTGGTCAGTGTGTCCAATATTAAAAAATCATACAAAAGGAATACTTGAATTTAACAGATCATATAAAAAATATAAAACTAAAAATCATAAATGTATATATGTCATAGCTAATAAAATTATGTAAATATGTCGCTTACCCCATAATAATGTATTTGAGCTTTTAGCTCATTAATTCTTTGACTGATATCCTCTGTCAAAGATCTTCTGCTAATCAAACCAAGTAATTATATGTTTTTCGTTTTCAGGGCCTTCCTAACAATTTCCATTGTGTTTGTCGAATAAAAAATTTCTTCCTCAATCACCTCATCATCCACATCGAGTGTGAACTACAAACATCAAACAATAAAATTAAGGAAATTAATTTTAACATTAAATAATTTTTTTATTGTAATCATATTTAGTTAATATTAACATTTACCTGATGCGACACAATGACTGACTTTCCACACTCACCCTGGATGGATGTAGATGTAGGTGACTTTCCATGGTCACCCTGGATGGATGTATTTGCAAGTGACTTTCCACGGTCAACCTAAAACAATAAATCAATCAATAAAGTTTAAGAAAATAATTGTAACATTAAAAAAATTTAGATATTGTAATCATATTAACAACTATTATATAATAAAAAAAATTGTTATTACATCGAAGTTTACTTGTTCGGAGTTTCCTCCAGACCATACAGGCATATGGACATGATCACTCTACCATAATACAAGAAGCAAGACAATTAATGCAAATGGTTTAGTTAAATGGTATATAAAATAATTAATGAATAAATAAATAAATAATAAGAGTGTCTGATCAAATGTTGAGTTAAAAGGTATATAAGATATTTAACCCCATAGTAGCATCCCCTCCATCTATTTGATTCAAATTGTAATTGAACAACAACTCTTCACCTCCAACTATTTATTTTGTTTCACATACGAATATATGATTTCCTTCATGCCCCTCAAATATGCAATTAATTTTCTTAATTGTTGTCCCCGGTTGTGTACTATTTATAAAGCCCACAATGTTTCTGGAAGCTTTTGGCCTTCCATCAATATACATAGCCACCCCTTTGTTTTGATTGTTGTCTACTAGTTTTATATAATTTGAAGAAAATCCATATCTCCGCATACTTCACGTATATCGAACCAACATCAACCAGTGATTGTATTTGTAGCATGGTCTGACATACTCCATCAATTCAGTTACAGGGTCATATTTGACCTTTATGCCATCCATGAAAAATAGCCTCAATCCATGTAACGACGATGGAGCAATGTGATACATCCTCCCATTGTTCAAGAAATATGTGTCCAATTGAGGTAGCTCCTTAGGTACCCATGGTTGCACTAGATGTTTATACCTCAAGGGAAGCTCAATGTCACCTATGCTCTCATCATCATAATCACATGACCCTCCTTCGACAATAAAAAATTGCATGCATCTACGAAATCTTCTCCTTACCTTTCAACTCTAGTTGATCTATAATTGTTAGATCTAGTACAATACATCTCATTTTCAACCTTTCCTAGTATATATTGATCCTCAATCAAGGAATATATATCTCACAGGTACCTATTTGGTGGTACCTACACTCAATAAAATGAGAAGATAAGTTAGTGAGCTAAGTATTTTGGAAGAGATGACAATTGTTTACTTGAAAGTCATGAAATGTGAACTGCATTCAAAAAGCATGATTTAATAAGAATGCAAGGCCTTTTGAGATTGATGTCATGTTATTTTATGTCATCGCTCATGATTTTAATTTCTCATTATTTCTCGTAAAGATATTTTCTCTAGATTTATATGCTATGTTTGAGGATGCTTTAGATATGTGAAACCAGATTTTCACAAAGTCATTTCTTCATGGTAATGAATTCACATTAGAGAATCTTGATCTTGGGTCAAGAGTAATTGCATAGACTTTCACATTTCTTATTTTGCAATGAATATTTTTCTTGGTAAGACAGATGAAATGACATAGGCCTACGATTTTGTTAAATTTTGCAACAACAACAATCATTCTCTAATAAGAGGCTAGATGGGACACCCTAAGGCTAGCCAGGTAGATTTGGAGAATCAACTAGTCTTGTGAGGTATTGAGAAAATCCAAGGGGAATGTACAACCTCTATGAGTCAAACCAAAAGTCAGGATGAATGAGATGATTTATGATCGTGTGAGTCAAGATGTAATTCTAATGAAAAATCCAGGGGGAACGCACAACCTCTGTGAGCATAGATAGTCTAGTGCAAAATTTAGGGGGAACATACAACCTCTGTGAGCATAGACAGACTGGTGCAAAAGTTAGGGGGAACATACAACCTCTATGAGCCTATTCAAGCCTTGTGAGCCATGAGAAAAATTCAAGGCATCTAGCAAAAGTTAGGTTGAACATAAAATTCCTATGATCTAGAAGCAAACAATCTTCTTGACATTGAAAATGATGTAAATGTATTGATATAGTGCATTGGCACGTGCAATACTATCCACCATGAAGAAATTCGAATTTCCATGTATAAGAGTCAAGTTGCATAAGTTGCATAAAGTTGCATAAAGTTGCATAAGTTGCATAGTTGCATATGTTTAATAAATTTGCATAAGTTGCATAGTTGCATAAAGTTGCATAAGTTGCATAGTTTCATAAGTTGCATGTTGCATATAGCTTCATGTTGCATAAAGATGCATAAGTTGCATAAAGTGTTACGAGGAAAATCTCTCTATGGCTAGGGGCAAACCAAAATAGATGGAAATGATTGCAGAAATCAACTCTATTCTCAAGTATGTTGTATAAAAAAATATACAAGCAAGACAAGATAAAAGGCCTACCTCGTCCAAACGTTCGATGAAGTCCACCATTAAGCACTCGACCCAAAGCAATATACTTGCAACTAGTCCTCAAAAACAAAGAAAAGCAAGCATATGGTGATAATATATGATGTTAGCACATTCAATATCAAAATCCATTGACATACATGACAAATACACCCATGGAATAATAATTAAAATATTTTCAAGATATCAATTGGGCAGGAAAATAGTATTTCTATTAATATATGATTAGCAGAAGTGAAAAAGTTACAGATTTTTGTGTTGGCATGGTTCGCAATCGAGAAACTAAGTTCCTTCCAGCTGGGCCTCCACCACTTCAATCCTCCACCAAAGGAAAGATCATAGAAGAGAGACAATGAAGTTCTTAATCAATAAGGGAAGAGCTTGGGTGTTGAACATTGTTTTCATACTTAA
>JASDQU010101827.1:0-24859 GCA_032191745.1 Picea mariana
ATCGCGAAACCTTCAGTAGTTGGCGTACTGATATACCTTCCTATGTTTACGTGGAAACCAGAGGAAACCGTGACATCATTTTCAGAATTCTGAACATGGCCTATCTTAAGTTTCTGCGTTCGTCTTGAACGTGTATGCAGAGAAGTGGTGGCGACAGGAACAGCCGGAGTTTCAAAAAGATTATGATCTTCAACGCACACATAAATATCATCACAAAGGTCCACTACATAGCGAATAAAATTGCACGAAACATTTTTCCTTGATGCATCTTTGAGATGGGTTTCTTGATGCCAATAGAAAACAATTATGACTTGCTTCAAATGACCTACGTACAAGCCTGGCTCAAACTTTTCTTCCTCCATTTGCCTATGAATCGAATCATCTACCACACCCATCTCTTTCAATATTCTACCCATCGTTCGCTTGTCCCCATAGAAGCCAATTATGGGCAATGATACTTGATTCAAGGACTTAAAATCGATTCTGATATCAGGGTATTGGTTGGACTTAAAATCGATTCTGATATCAGGGTATTGGTTATCTGCAGCATTCGGTAAAATTCTATTGCACAAGCCCAAAATCTGTTCTTCTGGAAGAAAGACCTTGTCTACAAAGTTCAATTCCTGCTTGTCAGATACAATCTTCATAATTTGAAAGAGAGGGTTCGTCGATGCCTCTGGGGATTGGTTACCGTCGATAACGGCTTGTGGTTGTGAGGTCTCATCTGGAGGGTTTTCAACTGAGGGTAAGGATGTCGGGTACTCCAAATTCTCAGGTGGAGAGGAGATTTCTTCTCTATTTTTTGGTGAAACAGAGATCTTCTCTGCTTCATCTGTGCTGACTGATATGCCACCGTGAACATCATCATGCTCACTGAGAGTTTGTTCCTCCTCCATCTCACTTGAGAATTCAGAAGCACTGAACATTTCTTCCTCCTCCATCTCACTTGACATCTCACTTGAGAGTTCAGAAGCACTGAACATTTCTTCTTCCTCCATCTCACTTGAGAGTTCAGAAGCACTGAACATTTCTTCTTCCTCCATCACACTTGATAATTCAGACGCATCCATTCTGGAGAGAACAATAAAAGAGAATGCCCTTCATAAAATGATCATAAAAACTCTTACCAAATAACCACTGAGAAAAGTGCTTCTATTATATTACATAACCAGGCAAACGGTTATATTCAGATATTTCAGAAACGATGAGAAATCACTATATTTATCTATATGTAGATGAGAAATCACTATACCCAGGCAGAAACGATTCTATTCAAATGTGGGGAATATATTTATCTATAGACACATTTTTTACATCATATTGAATTATTAAAAAGAAAAGCAATATTTAAATAATAAAATATATTGAATTATAATTTTTTTCCAATATTTGAATGATAAAATATATTTAAAAAAATAAATATAAGAATTTAATAAATATAAATGTAATAAATATATATTTAAAAATATTCAACATTAAATTTAAATCATTATTTTTTCTTATAAATTCAGTTAAAAGTTATTATATTAAATAAAAATATTTATAATGTTTATTGAATATCCAAAACACTTAAAGAAATAGTTTTATAAATAGTTAAATTTTAAATATTTTTTTTAATTTCTTTACATCATTAAGTGATATGAATAAGGACACTCCAAGAGCTTGGGTTCACTATTTTTGAAAAATTGATTAAATCCAATTTTAGCTAACATACCTTTTCTCTTCAGACATCATTTGAACGATCTTTAGACCCATTTCATTATGTCTGGGCCTGGAGCTCACCTTAGAATCATTTGAAGATTCTTATTTATTCTTGTGCTGACCTCAGAGATTCAAGATATTTTGACCCAAACCCAAATAAAAAACAAATATGGCCCTTAAGACACAAGAGAATCTTACCTGTCTACCCTTAACCATTCCTTACCATTTAATGAGGGAATAATGACTTCCACATATTTTTACTTATACTCTTTCCTGGTCAGATTTATATTAGGGAAATGATCCGAAAAGTTGATTAAATCCAATTTTAGCAATATTTATAATGGGTTCACTATTTTTGAAAGATTGATTAAATTCAATTTTAGCAATGTTTATAAAGGAGATTATGATGTATTATTATAATTGTTTATAAGTATTTAGTTAAGTAACAAAAACATATATTAATAAGTGTAAATTATGATATAGAAAAAATTATTAAAATTAAATTTAAAATAAATTATTTAAAAGAAAACAATATTGTATTTTATTTTTTTCTTATAAAAATTTATAATAATCATATGATGTATATATTAAAGTAGATAAATTAGTAGATGAGCTTGCTAACATACCCACCACATTTATTATAAAGGATAAATTTTTAATAAGAATTATTTCTTGATAAAGAAACACACAAAAATATAATGGATAGTTTACTAAATCTTAGTTTCTATGACAACTTGTTATTAATATCATTTGAACACCCTTAACATGGTGTCAGGAATGTATGTTTTCTCGTTCTCATTACTCTTTCATTTAAATTAGATGTTCTTATCAATTTATCTTCTCATTTGAGAAAGGATTTGGCCAGACATTATATGCTTCTTGTGAAGGATTTTGTCTCAATATTATTGAAAAAAACTAACTCTTTGGAAAAGTGAGTTTTTCCACTTATTAAATCATTCATGCACTATGCTAAATCATTCATGCACTATGCTTGATATAGTAACATAAACATCTTATTTTACACATATCATATTGCTTGAGTAAACGAAAATTTGTCTACTTAATTGTATGAGTGGCTAGATGCCATTATTACATTTTTTCCTTGGGGATAATGTCATTAAAAAATAGTTTATGGTGTAATTGCATTCAAAAATTGACATGAACACTTGTGTTGGAGACATAGATCAAGACTATTCATGGCTTATCTAATTGTCAAGATCTTATTATTAAAGAATTACAAATACCTAAATACTGGGATCTTAATTATGAAGATTAATATGAATTTGTCCTTTATAAAAAAGATCATTATTTCTTGATACTAGGATCTTAATTATGAAGATTAATATGAATTTGTCCTTTATAAAAAGATAGGGTCCTTATAGGCTTCAATATTATGTCAAAACATAATATACATAATGTAAGACAATACATCATATTTATAGTCTTGGAGACTTTAGACTTCAATTTTTTTCTCAAAATATTTGCTAAAAAATAAGATTAGGTCTTATTAGAGAATCTCTTTGCATGACTCATTCAACAATGTATGTAATCACATCAAACCTACTTTAACCTATTCAAACTTACTTTACAAAGGATACTTTTACAAAAACATATAAATATCATCATTAAAACATATACAATCTTCTTTACCGCACATGAAACCTATAACAAAATATTTGTACTAGAGAATAGGGTCTAATTGAGCATCATCAAAGTCATGAAATATTGAGTGTATGTTTTGGTTGTCTTAAGTTGGTGAAACATGCGGTATTGGCATTGATTGTGATGATTGGTTAGTATCATCATTATTTTTTGGTTGGACTATTGGTTCAAAATAATTCCAGTAAGAACTGGTGAATTGGAAGGATAAAACATCATTTTTTTTCCTAGCGTAAGTTTCCAGGTCTGATTTGGGAAGTGAGTGTCCAAAAGACTTTTAAGAATAATATAACTAGGTTTAATAGATATAGTTATCATGATCACTATGTGGGTACATCCAACTTCAAAAGCATATCAACAATAATAATCTCATTTCATTCCCATTTACCATGATGAGTTAAAGGAACCCAGTTAATGAAGAAGAGATCAAAGGAGCTACCATTTATTTGAAAATTTTAAAATATATTTTGTAACATAATTGATACACCCAAGAAATCGTTGGATTTGAGTTTTATCCATGACTTCATTAGTATATAAGAAGATATTTTGGAAACAATGAAAAAACGTAAAATTTAATCACTAAATTGTTTCATAAAGAAGGGAAAATAAAAACCTGAGCAGGAAAAGCCTGGCCGCACTCAGCAGTAGCAGCAAACAGTCTAAGATATATCGCAGGAGAGAAATTGAGAGCCACAGGTATGCCAAGCTGAAATTGAGAGCCACAGGAGTTACAGGAAAACTGAAACGAAGACAATAAACATAACGCGGATTCACAGAAGGGAGAGTCTCTGAGAAGGGAAGAATCCTGCGTGCACGAAATTCTGCTTTTAACCAGAAGAATAATTAATGAAGCGTAAGGTCCCTAAAGATAATTAATTCGATTTGCACGAATTTTCACGAACAAACGAAAGATAATTATTCTGATCACATCAAAAGTAAATTCTTTACTTAAATGAAAAATAAGTGTTTAACTTGAATGAAAAGAAAAATCAAAGATAAATGCTTTTGTTAAACAACATGGAAAAGTATTTTTTTTTAATTTCTTTTTCACAAATAAATACAAAATTATTTTAATTGATAAATTTTTTAAACACAATAAATTATATTTTATTATATATATTTTTATAAATATTTAATTAACTAAACAAATAATCAAATTATATTAACAATAATAATAAATAATCAAATTATATTAACAATAATAATAAAGAATCAAATTATATTATCAATAATAATAATAAAAATAAAGTATGATATAAAAGAAATTTTGAAATTAAATATAATATAAAATATTTTGAAAACCAATGAACATTGCACTTCATTTCCTTTTTAAAAATGTATAACCATAAAAATGCATAAACATATTAGATAGATGAATTTTATCAATACAATTCTTGAACTTTGACAGAGTAGAATAAGTGGTTAATATAAAATAGTCTTGCCAACATAACCACATTTATCATGGAAGACAAATTAGTTGTTTAGTTAATTATTATTTTTTTTAATAGATTTGATGTTTTTATACTCATTATTCCATTGAGAAAGGATTTGAGCATTATTCAAAAAGGGTTCGTTAGTTTGCTAACTTATTAGTTAGCTCAATATATGTTTGGTATAATCACATATATGTTTGCGACTCAGGGGACCCGGTCTGAGCCACACCAACCCTTAACATGGTTGGATTTTTTGTCCCCACGGGTTTCGAACCGGTGAGTTTAACATCATGGAGTGCCTTAACAACACACTCCATCACCGACTGTCCTACACCTCGGGGACTTAAATTTTTTTCTTTTAATACTTGAGAAACATGTTATTAAAAAGTTTTTTATGGTTGAATTTTAATAAAAAATTAACCATAAAAGATTATCAACTCATTGTTGTGATATATATATCTTTTGTTGTAGGTTAAAGCTTTTATGAAATGATGATTTTTTTCTGGGAATATTTGTCCTAAATTCGACGAGGAATTGTTGGATTTGTAGATTTGAGTGATTATTTTTGTATAATCTGAGTGTCTTGAGAGTTTTTCAGCATTCTAAATCCATTTCTGCATTCAAAAATAGATTTTGAGCAACCGAAAATAATGATTTGTGTAAATTTATATCACGAGATTCTGGCGTAAAAAGCCATTTCGTAGAACAACTAGCCAACGCCTATATCTTTTTAATAAGGGATAACCCAACTTTTTTTTATTGACATTTTTTTTAGGAGTTCATTGAGTAAACCTATGGCATAGTAAGTGCATTTGTGGGGTATTAAAGAGTCTCCTTAATTTCATTTCTACCTTCCAAAGTTTAAATATTAATGCCCTTTTCCCAATATATGTTTCCAAATAAAATAAATCTAAACTATTTTCACCAAATATTACAAGTGCCATTTGTTTAACAACATTTTTTCTACCTCCTATTATTTCTACCCCTAGTGTGTTGGTCCCAATACTAAAATCTACTTTAGAAAATGTTGTTTAGCATATGCTACTTGAGTTTTTAGTTAGAATCATTAAACATGTTCTTTAGGAATAAGAAAACCATTTCATCTTTATAGATCCCCCTATTATGAAATATGAAATTATTTTCATTAGTTTTTAGATAATTTCATGGTTCATTGAGATTTTCTACAAGGAACAAGGACTAGAGATATATCACTTTGGTTCTTTGTAAGATGCTCAAATTCCATTAAAAAAACTCACAAAAATAGATATCCTCCCATTACTAACTCACTTCACAACATCTCCCTCCACCCCGAAACAAAAAAAAAATATTAGTTGATTGAACCTCTCCAATATTTATACCACTACTTTAATTTAATTTAAAAATACCCCTTGCTACATTAAACTTACCATTTAATATATTGAACTATATGTTATCTATTTTTAAACTTTCAATATAAACCTATATACTATGATATTAGTTTTACAATTAATACCTATATACTATGATATTGGTTTTACAATTAATCCTTAATGTATTTTCTATATCACTCTATGCAATCATGAATATCTAAATCTATTCTATGTTTCCCTATTTTTAATACTTTTGAAGACGAATATGAATCTTCCCTTTATAAAAAGTTCGTTCTTGATGAAGTTCTAGTACCAACAATGGGCTAGGGGCCTTAAATGCTTTTCTATTAACTCAAAACATAAAATAAATAATGTAAGGTGATACATCATATTTGTAGCTCCGGGAGAGTGTAAACTTAAAATTTTCTCTAATACTATTTAGAGAAAGATACCTTAGATCATGTCTTATCAATGAATCCCCCTACGTGATTCATATCAATGAACCCCCTACGTGATTTATATCAATGAATCCCTCTACGTGATTCATATGATAGTGTCTATAATGACATCAAACATACCTTAAAATATTCAAACTTACTCTATTAAAGTAGAATCCCAATGAGGTCCCCATCACCATTTGACAATGTTTATTCATGAGAAAAGCTACTTTTACAGAAACAATTAAATATCATCATGAAAGCATACACGTTATTCTTCATTACACATGCATCTTATCATAGAATCGTTGTATTGGAGAATAGGGTCCAATTGAACATCATCAATGTCTAGAGACATTTTAGGTTTGACTTGGGAAGTAAGTGTCCAAATAACTTGTAAGAATGTAATAAAGCTAGATTTAGTAGATCTAGTTATGATAATTATGTAGGTACATATCGCATTCAAAACCATATCATCAATAATAGTTCCCATTTGCCATGATTGAAAATGAGGGTGAGGAACTTAGATTTATTGAGGAAGACATAAAAAGGGGGTTCCTCAGGTTCATAGCATGTTTGATCAAAACCACACATAATGGCATGGTAAATTCATTTTCTAGCCTCAAAATGTTTATCTCCAAAAGTTTCAAGGACTTCCAAACATGAGTAGATTGTCTAAAACAAGGGGTTCAACATTTCTCTAGCCATGCACCATTAGCGTAGAAGACATTTATCTTGTGAGAGTTGACAAGTCACTAAATTACCATCTTTTGAAATCTTATTTTCCTCGTTTTTAATTGTTTTTTATTTACTCGTAATCATGTATTAGCCCATTTTAATGCTCACGTGTGAAGTTTAGGATTAAAATGTTTTCTATTACATTTCTTAGTATTTTGTTGGATTTTTTACTAACATTAGGGGAAATAGTGTATTATGTATTTACTTTTGAAGTGATGGCTCATGTGTGGACAAGTTGTTACATAGTATTGTTTTAAAGGTTCACATGCTACAAATCCTTGAATCATGGTTGGTGCACATCTATTTAAGTCACTTTTTCTAGTTTCTATAGTTGCGGGGGTCTCATGAGGTCAAGCAGTTACTACAGAACTAGTGATGTCACCATAGAACACATGCTACTAAATATTCTAGCCATCGAGTTCTAATTCCAAGTATACAAGCCTGATGGAATTCTAGTCATCTAGGGTATGAGTGTGGTTCTCATGGGCATTACATCTCCACATCAGCATACATAAGTTGTGGAGAGATACTAGTAGCACATTAAAATATTATAATTAAAGATTCCATGAATTTGAATACCCAACATATAACACTCAACAATTAGATATTTAAATCAACCAATTAAAAAAAGATGCCATGAATTCAATAATAGAACCATGCGAGAAGATTTTGAAAGGTGGAATTATGATTTTAATTATCAGAGGGTGGATTCAACATGCCCACATGTATAATTTCAATTTTAAGGTGGAATCATGATTTTAATTATTGGAGGGAGGATTCAACATGCCCACTTGTATAATTTTGATATTCCACATACATGAGATTTCTAAACTCGTGTAGGAAGCTACAACTCATGAGGAAATTCATCCTTTCCATGTGGAGAAAGTTTTGAGCATTTATGTTAGGGACCTAACCCCCTAACCTCTCATGTAGGTAGAATAGTATATTTTCCATGTAATAAAGGCTGATACTATTTAATAGGGCCTATTTAATAAATATGAACAAGTCAATGTAAGAAGACCTAACAGAAGCTTCCGCTTCTAAAAAGATCTTCCTCTAGAATGTTTTTTAGAAGATAGAATTAGTATAAATAAGAGTAGAAGGTATGAGAGGAGCTTGTCTTGAGAATTATTGTAATAGAGCATTGCTTTGCTAGAGGTTACCCCCTCGAAGAGGCAAGTGAACATTGTTTCTTATCAATAAAGATATTATTCTGGTGTTGTGGTTTCATCTATTGTGTTGTTCTACTGTTATTCTCTGCAATATTTTTGTTTTCATCTATTATAATAGATCTGGTACCTTACAAGTGGTATCAGAGCACTTTCCTTGGAAGAAAATTGTGGGTTATTTTTTTCCAGGGTAGAGACGTATTTCGACATCTTAAATCTACAGAGATATGTCGTTCAACGCATAAATCTACGGTTGGGGAAGCACACACAAAAACTACAAGTGGTAATTAAGCGCACATTGTTGGCCACCCTTGTAACCCCTATTGCTACCCCTTCAAGTGGTAGTGCATCACACAATACCTATATATAGATAGACTTAGATATCCTAAAGCCCTCCGTAGATAAACCAATTGGTCACCTCACTGCTATAGTGCCACCGAGAACAACACTCGGGAAGATACTCTCTAGTACCTGGGTAGTCGGGTAGTACGACTAAGGGAACGATCCAGCCTTCTTAGTTGGTGCCCTAAGATATTTGGCCGAGTACTATTGTTGGACCCCACACATATATCAAAGAGATATAGAAAAGGGAAAACCCTTGTCTATAGAAACCTTGAATACCCTAACCCTTGGGATGGAAACAAAAATAAAACAAACAAGATCTATTGTCATGCAACTGTGCCTCCTGCATTCTGGTTGTGAAATTCCTACACATTTCTTCCTATTAAGCATTTGGCCATTTTGCCACTAAAATATTATTCAGATCACAGTTTAACTCCGCAGGATTAATAAAGAAAAGGTATGGATCATGTCGGCACCACTATTTGAGACCTATCCCATTAGATTCTTCTCTTTGCCCTGATTGTAGTGGTACCTATCATTTTCAACACTTTTTTTTCCATGGATCTGACCCCTTACCGACACCCTTATTTGACACCTATCTAATTGCATTCCTCTTTTCAAACTGAACACAATCATATATATCATTTTCACTCTTTTTTCTATGGACCCACTTCCCCTCCTACCTACACCTCATTCACCCATGGCCAACACTTGCAACCAAGAATTCCTTCACATCCAACATGAATCCAAACAGAACACGACAAACATCAGACTAACCTCTGAACTTTCTTCCAACAATACCCGATTGGAAACCTTAGAGGGAAAAGTTACAAGCAAATTGGTCGATGTTAAGGGAGAATTGGCCTCCCTCACATAGTGGTTGAAACAATCCCATGACTCTCCCTCCCTTGAAAAACATTTCCACTCTGAAGGTGAGAAACCTTCCTATCATATGGCCTTTCATTCCAACTCCCTTCCTTGTGACCCCCGTCTCCCCTAAGTTGAGGTGATGAAATTTGATGGATAAGATCCCACAAGTTGGGTTACTCAAATGGAACATTATTTCTCCTTGCATGAAGTACTAATGATCTAGCCAAACTTCGTTATGGTGTCCTCTATTTGGATCCAGAACACTGGTAATGGCGTAGAAAGACAAGCCAAGGGTATGTTGCTTGGACACAGTTTGTGGCAGAGCTATATGAACGCTTTGACACTGACACCCACTATCTCGACTGTTTGACCAAGTTGAAGCAATCTGGCATAGTGGAAGACTTTATATCTTCCTTTGAACACTTGTCTTTCAAAACGGAGGGAATGTCTAATGCCTTCTTTCGGGAATGTTTTATCAGTGGCATCAAAGTTGAAGTTCGAGCCCAAGTCCTCATGGCTCACCCTCAAACTTGGTTGGAAGCTAATCAACGTGCTAAGGAAGCCCAACATATTGTCTCTGCTCAGACTTGAAAACCTTCATTTATTCCTCACACTCAACCTACCAACCCCGCCCCTCCTCCCACTCCCCTCAAGATATAGAAATTAACTGAGGTTGAAATGGAGGAACGCCAAATCAAGGGCCATTGTTATAATTGTGATGACAAATATTTTTTGGGGCACAAGTGTAAGGAACAAAAGTTGTTTATGGACATCTCTAAGTATGTTTCTGAAGAAGAGATCGAGACCCTCCATGTGAAATAATTACCCAAGCCAATTGATATTACTCCACCGCCTGACCCTCCAACAATTGAACCAACCATTTCCTTGAATTCTCTCACTGTCTTCTCTGCTCCCCAAACCCTCAAGATCATTGGCTACATGAATAATCAAAAGGTCATCATCTTAATCGAAAATGGAAGTACACATAAGTTTATTCATCATCGTATTTCCCAAGAAACCCATTGCTATATCCATGCAATCAACAACTTTCAAATCCCGATTTCCAATGGAGGTTACATGAAATGTGGGGGGCATTGTGAAAATGTCCATCTCCAAATTGGGAAGTACAACATGAAATATCATATGTTTTCTATTGACATGGGTGGGTGTGATATTTTTCTCGGTACATAATGGTTATGCACTCTTGGTCCCATCCTCATGGATTTTAAGGAATTAACCATGCAATTCCAACATGACAGACAACAATATAAGTTTCAAGGGATCACTGCAAGTTCACTTGAGATCATCAGTTCCCATCGAATGGAAAATCTCCTAAACAAGTCATTTCATAATTATTTCCCAACTCCACTCTATCTAAGCAATTAAGACCCCATCGATGTATCCTGACCTCCGATGTATCATCTCCAAACACCAAGTTGTTTTTTCCACCCCCCAGGGACGTCCTCCTTCTCGTGGTGTTCATGATCATTCCATTCCTCTCATGTGCAAAATATTCCTCCCAATGTTCTCCCTTATGGTCATCCCTTTTCCCAAAAGAATGAAATTGAGAAAATTGTTCAAGAATTTCTAGTCGCAGGTGTTATTCGCCCTAGTACCAACCCCTATTCTTCTCCTGTGGTCATGGTACTCAAGAAAGAAGGTGCTTGGTGCATGTGTCCATACTTTCACGCCTGCAATAAACTCACCATCAAAGAAATATTTCCCATTCATGTCATTGATGATCTATTGGATGAATTAAGTGGTGCTCAGTACTTTACCAAATTTGATCTCTGTTCTGGCTACCACCAGATACGTATGCAAGTGGAAGACATTCCTAAGACTACTTTTCGAACTCATGAGGGTCACTATGAGTTCTTGGTCATGCTCTTTGGCCTGTGTAATGCTCCCTCCACTTTCCAAAGTCTCATGAACCATGCTTTCCATCTTTTTCTCTGTCATTTTGTCCTAGTTTTCTTTGATGATATTCTCATCTATAGTCAAACTTGGACATAAAATATTACCCATGTGGATCAAGTTCTCAGTCGATTCTCTCAACACCAATTTTTTCTTAAGAAATCTAAATGATCCAAAAATGAAAGGTATTAATAACAAAATGACATTAACTTGAATTTCATGAATGATTAAAGAGTTCAGCCATCATAAACCATGCTGCAAATAAGAGAAGATAACATCAATAATAAAGATAAATAGACACAAAGAACTTGTTAACGAAGTTCACCAATGTGTGGCTATGTCTCCGGGCGCGCTTCCAAGTGGAGGGTCGCTTTATTGATCTTTAATGCTCAAGTTCTCTTTACAATGGATATTTGTTATTACAAACATGATTTTGATCTGTTGCACAAGACCTCCTTGTGTAGATTCACACATGCCTCAACAATTTCCTCTGAAAACATGACTCAGTGCCCCTCAAAACATGAGAAATGGGCCATTATCTCAAGCTTCTCTTTACATTCCTTGCATACAAAAGTACCCCTTCAAGATCAAAAAGCCCAGTTTATATAGTTTTTAGGCTCAGTTATGGAATCCTAACCTCTGTTAAAGATCTAGCCTCTTTTTGGGATCAAATCCCCCTCCAAATGGCCGAGAAATCTCCAAAAATGCCCAATCTAGGGCAAAACTATAGTAAAATAACCACTCTGATAAAAAAAATTGAATTAAGCCCCTCAGTCCTAGGCGTGCGCCCCTTTTCCAAAGTCACATGAGTTCATATGGCCAAGCGCCATCCCCTAAGGGGCTGCGCCCTGGCCCCATCTCTGCTGGCTCCTGCATTCTTGGCGAATTCCATGGGATGAGGGTCCAGTCGAACGGGATAAGCCCCCTGTCGACCGACCCTCTCTGCAGTCACGCCCCGAGTCATATGGTATTGAGAGCTAGTCCCCCACTCCAAACCCTGTTGCATGGTGTATAGCCTAAGCACTGAACGGTGGATGTAGGGACGTATAACAAAACCACGGGCTGGGGCTAGACCCCAACCCCTTTCCGCTCATAATTTAATGCATGTTCAAATATTATATTTGAACTTTCGTATGTAAGCTCTATAGTAGGCGGGTTGGTAGCCTATCCTTGTCCAAGACGTTTCCCCATGCCGGAGGTCACGCGGTCGACTCCGGTGGAGTCCACAATCCTTTTAAAACAGTAAGCCAATGACATGGTGCCACGTAGCAACCCATGTCTGGGCCCCGTGGCACTATTTAACTCACCCACCAAATGACACTTGTCAAGCATTGATTGGACCACATATGACACATCTGCCCAGTTAGCAAGCCAAGCCTATGCCACGTCACTGTATGGTCAACTTCCATGTGTCGCCTCCAGACGATGCCACATCAGTGTTGACTTATTAGCTTGCTGACTTTTTGCATGTTTGGGAATTCAATCAAAGTACGATAAATTTCGCATACAGTGTCTGTTTGAGAAAGTAAATATATGGCCAGAATCAAAACGACGAGCCAGACACAATGGAATTAGTTTCATCTGATTCTGAGAACTTTTATTTTTGAGCATTTTCTAGACCTGAGGATCCTTCTCGATCAATCCTCCCCACTTAGAAGCTTTTGGACCACCAAAATTATGGTATCAGTTGGTAAATAAGTGAGGATATTGTTCCCTCACTTTTTCAATCTCCATCCACTTGGCCTAACTTGGATTTGTGTCCTTCAATCCCACTCGAAGATACTCCTCATCACCCCTGCGAGAAGCACATACTCTTTTGTCCAAATGGTGTCTTCCTGCAACTCATTCATATACTCAGGAGAAAAATATTCTATGGAAGGAATATGAACATTCTCTCCTTGATCCTCGATCATAGGAGGCTCATACAATCTCAAGTTTTCCACATTTACAACTGAATAAATTTTCATATATGGAGGCAATTCTAACTGGAAAGCATTAGTACCAATCTTGTCTAAAATTTTGAAAGGACCATAACGAATTGGTTTTATCTTTTTACCTTCTCCTTGCATTCTTTCCGTGCTAATGCATAACCAAACTTGATATTCCGCTTTGAACTGATGATCAACTCGATGCATTTCATGTCTCACCTTGTACTTGGCTTGGCTTTTCTCCAATTGTTCTTGTACTGCCTAATGAATCGACTAGATCCTTTCAATGAACTTTGTTTCCCTGTCCACATTGCTGTGTCTTTTTGCTGCAATATATTTCCCAAAGAAAAAATCCAAAGGATAATCTCGCAAGTATCCAAAACATGTTTCAAATGGAGATCTTTGAGTAGAAGAATGCTTGGATTGATTATACGCATGTTGCACATAACACAAATGTTCATCCCAAAGATTAAGATGATTGTTGCAATATGCCCAAAGTAGATGCACCACTGTTGTGTTCACCACCTCTGTATGCCTGTCCATCTATGGATGAAATTTTGTGCTCTTCTTTAGTTTGGTGTCCATAAGTTCCCACAAGCTTGAGCAAAATTTCCCCGTGAACCTAGAGTCTCGATTAGATACAATAGAAGTAGGTAACCCAAAATGAACCCATACATTTTCAAAGAACATTTGCGTTGTTTGTTCAGCTGTGACTTGATTTTTATAAGGAATTAGAACACACATCTTGTTGAACCTATCCACAACTACATGCAAATAATCATGACCTTTCCTAGACATAGGCAATCCCCCCACAAAATCCATAAATACACCTTCCCATGGTCTAGAAGGAATAGGAAGTGGAGTGTACAATCCTAAATTTTTGTTACTTGGTTTGCTTATTGCACACATAGTACATCCTTTTACATACTTGGACACATTTTCATGCATTCGAGGCCAATAACAAAACCTTTGTAACTGAGCAACTATTTTTTCTACACCAAAATGGCCTTCTATAAGAGAAGTATGTGCCTCACTGATTACATGGACTCTTTCACTTTCTGGAATACATAACTTTCCCAAATGATAGGGTACCTTACATCTATTGTTTTCATCTATTATAATAGATCTGGTACCTTACAAGTGGTATCAGAGCACTTTCCTTGGAAGAAAATTGTGGGTTATTTTTTTCCAGGGTAGAGACGTATTTAGACATCTTAAATCTACAGAGATCTGTCATTCAACGCATAAATCTATAGTTAGGGAAGCATACACACAAAAACTACAAGTGGTAATTAAGCGCACATTGTTGGCCACCCTTGTAACCCCTATTGCTACTCCTTCGAGTGGTAGTGCATCAGACAACACCTATATATACAGATCGACTTAGATATTCTGAAGCCCTTTGTAGATAAACCAATTGGTCACATGACTGCTATAGTTCCACCGAGAACAACACTCGGGAAGATACTCTCTAATACTTGGGTAATCGGGTAGTATGGCTAAGGGAATGATCTAGCCTTCTTAGTTGGTTCCCTAAGATATTTGGTCGAGTACTATTGTTGGACCCCACACATATATCAAAGAGATATAGAAAAGGGAAAACCCTTGTCTATAGAAACCTTGAACACCCTAACCCTTGGGATGGAAACAAAAACAAAACAAACAAGATCTATTGTCATGCAACTGTGCCTCCTGCATTCTGGTTGTGAAATTCCTACACATTTCTTCCTATTAAGCATTTGGCCATTTCGCCACTACAATATTATTCAGATCAGAGTATAACTCCGTAGGAGTAATAAAAAAAGGTATGGATCATGTCGGCACCATTATTTGAGACCTATCTCATTAGATTCTTCTCTTCGTCCTGATCGTAGTGGTACCTATCATTTCCAACCTTTTTTTTTCCATGGATCTGACCCCTTACCGACACCCTTTTTTGACACCTAACTCATTTCATTCCTCTTTTCAAACTGAACACAATCACATATATCATTTTCACTCTTTTTTCTATGGACCCACTTCCCCTCCTACGTACCCCTCATTCACCCATGGCCAACACTCGCAACCAAGAATTCCTTCACATCCAACATGAATCCAAACAGAACACGACAAACATCAGACTAACCTCTGAACTTTCTTCCAATAATACCCGATTAGAAACCTTAGAGGGAAAAGTTACAATCAAATTGGTCGATGTTAAGGGAGAATTGGCCTCCCTCAACCAGTGGTTGAAACAGTCCCATGGCTCTCCCTCCCTTGAAAAACATTTCCACTGTGAAGGTGAGAGATCTTCCTATCATATGGCCTTTCATTCCAACTCCCTTCCTTGTGACCCCCGTCTCCCAGAAGTTGAGGTGAAGAAATTTGATGGATAAGATCCCACAAGTTGGGTTACTCAAATGGAACATTATTTCTCCTTGCATGAAGTACTGATGATCTAGCCAAACTTCATTATGGTGTCCTCTATTTGGATATGGAACACTGGCAATGGTGTCAATGGCGTAGAAAGACAAGCCAAGGGTATGTTGCTTGGACACAGTTTGTGGCAGATCTATATGAACGCTTTGACACTGATACCCACTATCTCGACTGTTTGACCAAGTTGAAGCAATCTAGCATAGTGGAAGACTTTATATCTTCGTTTGAACACTTGTCCTTCAGAACGGAGGGAATGTATGATGCCTTCTTCTGGGAAAGTTTGATTAGTGGCCTCAAAGATGAAGTTCAAGCCCAATTCCTCATGGCTCGTCGTCAAACTTGGTTGGAAGCTACTCAATGTGCTAAGGAAGCCCAACATATTGTCTCTGCTCAGACCCGAAAGCCTTCATTTATTCCTCGCACTCAACCTACCAACCCCGCCCCCTCCTCCCACTCCCCTCAAGATATAGAAATTAACTAAGGTTGAAATGGAGGAATGCAAAATCAAGGGCCATTGTTATAATTGTGATGACAAATATTTTTCGGGGCACAAGTGTAAGGATCAAAAGTTGTTTATGGACATCTCTAAGGATGTTTCTAACAAAGATATCGAGACTCCCCCTATGAATTCCTTGAATTCTCTCACTGGCTTCTCTGCTCCCAAAACCCTCAAGATCATTGGCTACATGAATAATCAAAAGGTCATCATCTTAATCGATAATGGAAATACACATAATTTTATTCATCGTCGTATTTCCCAAGAAACCCATTGCTATATCCATGCAGTCAAAAACTTTCAAATCCTGATTTCCAATGGAGGTTCCATGAAATGTGGGGGGCATTGTGAAAATGTCCATCTCCAAATTGGGAAGTACAACATGAAATATCATATGTTTTCTATTGACATGGGTGGGTGTGATATTTTTCTTAGTACATAATGGTTATGCACTCTTGGTCCCATCCTCATGGATTTTAAGGAATTAACCATGCAATTCCAACATGATAGGCAACAATATAAGTTTCAAGGAATCACTGCAAGTTCACCTGAGATCATCAGTTCCCATCGAATGGAAAATCTCCTAAACAAGTCATTTCATAATTATTTCCCAACTCCACTCTATCTAAGAAATTAAGACCCCATCGATGTATCCTGACCTCCGATGTATCATCTCCAAACACCAAGTTGTTTTTTCCACCCCCCAGGGACTTCCTCCTTCCCCTGGTGTTCATGATCATTCCATTCCTCTCATGCGCAAAATATTCCTCCCAATGTTCTCCCTTTTGGTCATCCCATTTCCCAAAAGAATGAAATTGAGAAAATTGTTCAAGAATTTCTAGTCGCAGGTGTTATTCACCCTAGTGCCAACCCCTCTTCTTCTCCTGTGGTCATGGTACTCAAGAAAGAAGGTACTTGGTGCATGTGTCCATACTTTCACGCCCGCAATAAACTCACCATCGAAGAAATATTTCCCATTCATGTCATTGATGATCTCTTGGATGAATTAAGTGGTGCTCAGTACTTTACTAAATTTGATCTCTGTTCTGGCTACCACCAGATACGTATGCAAGTGGAAGACATTCCTAATACTACTTTTCGAACTCATGAGGGTTACTATGAGTTCTTGGTCATGCTCTTTGGCCTGTGTAATGCTCCCTCCACTTTCCAAAGTCTCAGGAACCATGTTTTCCATCCTTTTCTTTGTCATTTTGTCCTAGTTTTCTTTGATGATATTCTCATCTATAGTCAAACCTGGACATAAAATATTATCCATGTGGATCAAGTTCTCAGTCGATTCTCTCAACACCAAATTTTTCTTAAGAAATCTAAATGATCCAAAAATGAAAGGTATTAATAACAAAATGACATTAACTTGAATTTCATGAATGATTAAAGAGTTCAGCCATCATAAACCATGCTGCAAATAAGAGAAGATAACATCAATAATAAAGATAAATAGACACAAAGAACTTGTTAACGAAGTTCACCAATGTGTGGCTACGTCTCCGGGCGCACTTCCAAGTGGAGGACCGCTTTATTGATCTTTAATGCTCAAGTTCTCTTTACAATGGATATTTGTTGTTACAAACATGATTTTGATCTGTTGCACAAGACCTCCTTGTGTAGATTCACACATGCCTCAACAATCTCCTCTCAAAACATGACTCAATGCCTCTCAAAACATGAGAAATAGACCATTATCTCAAGCTTCTCTTTACATTCCCTGCATACAAAAGTACCCCCTCAATATAAAAAAGCCTAGTTTATATAGTTTTTAGGCTCAGTTATGGAATCCCAACCTCCATTAAAGATCTGGCCTCTTTTTGGGATCAAATCCCCCTCCAAATGGCCAAGAAATCTCCAAAAATGCCCAATCTAGGCCAAAACTATAGTAAAATAACCACTCTGATAACAAAAATTGAATTAGTCCGCTCAGGCCTGGGTGCGTGCCCCTTTTTCAAAGTCACATGAGTTTATATGGCCAAGCGCTAGCCCCCAAGGGGCTGTGCCCTTGCCCCTCCTCCTCTAGCTCCTGCATTCTTGGCGCATTCCATGGGACCAGCGTTTGGTCAGACGAGATAAGCCCCCCGACAATCGATCCTCTCTGCGGTCACGCCCCGAGTCATATGGTATTGAGTGATAGTCCCCCACTCCAAACCCTGTTGTGTGGTGTATAGCCTGAGCACTGAACGGTGGATGTAGGGACGTATAACAAAACCGCGGGTTGTGGCTAGACCCCAACCCCTTTCCTCTCATAATTCAATGCAAGTTCAAATATTATATTTAAACTTTGTTATGTAAGATCTATAGTAGGCAGGCTGGTAGCCTAGCCTTGTCCAAGACATTTCCCCACGCCATAGGTCACGCGGTCGACTCCGGTGGAGTCCACAATCCTTTTAAAACAGTAAGCCAATGATGGGGTGCCACATGGCAACCCATGTCTGGGCCCCGTGGCACCATTTAACTCACCCACCAAATGACACTTGTCAAGCATTGATTGGACCACATCTGCCACATTTTCCCAATCAACAAGTGAAGCCTATTCCATGTCACTGTATGGTCAACTTCCATGTGTCACCTCCAGACGATGCCACGTCAGTGTTGACTTATTAGCTTGCTGACTTTTTGCATGTTTGGGAATTCGATCAAAGTACGATAAATATCGCATATAGTGTTTATTTGAGAAAGTAAATATATGGACAGAATCAACGTGACGAGCCAGACACAATGGAATTGGTTTCATCTGATTCTGAGAACTTTTATTTTTGAGCATTTTCTGGACCTGAGGATCCTCCTGGATCAATCCTCCCCACTTATAAGATTTTGGACCACAAAAATTCTGGTATCAGTTGGTAAATAAGTGAGGATATTGTTCCCTCACTTTTTCGATGTCCATACACTTGGCCTAACTTGGATTTGTTCCCTTCAATCCCACTTGAAGATACTCCTCATCACCCCTGCGAGAAGTACGGACTCTTTTGTCCAAAATGGTGTCTTCCCGCAACTCATTCATATACTCAAGAGAAAAATATTCTATGGAAGGAATCTGAACATTCTCTCCTTGATCCTCGATCACAGGAGGCTCATACAATCTCAAGTTTTCCACATTTACAACTGAATAAATTTGCATATATAGAGGCAATTCTAACTGGAAAGCATTAGTACCAATCTTGTCTAAAATTTTGGAAGGACCATAATGAATTGGTTTTATCTTTTTACCTTCTCCTTGCATTCTTTCCCTGCTGATCTATAACTAGACTTGATCTTCCGCTTTGAATTGATGATCAACTCGATGCATTTCATGTCTCACCTTGTACTTGGCTTGGCTTTTCTCCAATTGTTCTTGTACTGCCTGATGAATCAACTAGATCCGTTCAATGAAATTTGTTTCCCTGTCCACATCGCTGTGTCTTTTTGCTGCAATATATTTCCCAAAGAAAAAATCCAAAGCATATTTTGGCAAGTATCCCAAACATGTTTCAAATGGAGATCTCTGAGTAGAAGAATGCTTGGATCGATTATACGCATGTTGCACATAACACAAATGTTCATCCAAAAGCTTAGGATGATTGTTTCAATATGCCCAAAGTAGATGCACTACTGTTTTGTTCACCACCTCTGTATGCCCGTCCGTCTATGGATGAAATTTTGTGCTCTTCTTTAGTCTGGTGTCCATAAGTTCCCACAATCTTGAGAAAAAATTCCCTATGAACCTGCAGTCTCACCTAACTCGTTGGCGAGTGCACCAGTCCAGCTAGAGATCTCTTCCGGCCAACCTCACCTTGGGTCTCAACCCGAAATCCTTGGACCTCAACCAGGGCCTCATTCCTTCACAGACTCAACACCAAGCTCACAATTGCAGAACAACCTTGCAATTCTGCAAGGTATGGTCTTTAAATTGCGGCACTGCCTGGATGACCTGCAATTCCAAATGGAACTCTTGGATGGGAAGAATTCAACGCTCCTGCAATTTCTCTCAACTCTGTAGGGGGTATCCCACTCAACACCAGGAGAGGGCGATGCCATAGGGGGCGGAAACGATGACGCCACAGGTGTTGGAGGAGAACACGACTAAGTGGTTGGAGGCGACGATGACACAGGAGCGACCATGCACGAGGCCATGGAGGATGGAGGGATATTTGTCGAAGGAGAAGGGTTTGGAGGTGACGTCGACACAGGTGTTGCCATGCATGAGGCCACATAGAAGGGAGCAACAATGGTCGAAGCGAAAAGGGTTGGAGGAGACTTTGACACAGGCACTGCCTTGCATGAGCCCATGGAGGAGGGAGGGACACTGGTCGAAGAGGAAGCAACACCAGTCGCGGACCCAACGACCAATGCCACCTTCCTGGATGCATGGCCTCGCTACAAGCCCACCACTTGTCCTGCACAGGTGTCCTCATGCTAGTTTTGCAAACTGTCTGAATTTCTCTCTGCCTCATAGGGCCTATTATCATATTTTTTATGTTGTTTTTATATCTGGGTTAGTTGACAGGCCGATTCGGTCTCCCACAAGGGACTAGAATTGTTATGTTTAAGTTTATGTCATTTTAAGACTGCTACCTTAAGACAATGGGATTTACTTTAACCAACTGGCTGAACTAGTTTCTCTCTTGGGCAGTTCAGTTCTTACAGTCCAAAACTCATGATGACACTGTAATTCTTTCTTTTTGAAGGATTTTTATACAAATCTTACTTACAAAAAAAATAAAATTATAAGAATGGAAAACAAAAACCTAAGCGTACAAAGCCCAATACTCAACAACAACCTGTCTAAGATATATAACAATATTGCAAGGGAGAAATTGATAACCAATTGTATGACAAGATTAGTTACAAGAAAAATGAAATGAAGCCTAACAATGGTTGACAGAAGGGGAAGGGAGAGTTGCATAGGCTTGATAAAAGGAAGAGACTAGTGCACTTCATTTTAAATAGTGATCGACAGAAGGTGAAGGAGATTAAATAGTGGTCGAGAGCCAACTTGATATCTGCTATAATATTGTTTTGAACGCACAACCATAAGCTGTGAGAAGGTGAAGGAGATTAAATACAATTTTGTGAAATTTCTATAGAAATTAGTTGTTTAGCTTACTAATATAGTCACCTTAACATAAAAGATAAATTTATTGTTGGTAAAAATTATTTATGGCTAAAGAAACAAAAAAAAATAGTTTAGTAAATCTTAGTTTATATCGAACCCGTTGTCAACATCATTTGGACACCTTTAACATGGTCTCACAAATCTTTTCTCCTTCCCATTACTCTTTCATAAATTTCATGTTCTTATCAATTCATCCTCCCATTCGAGAAAGGATTAGGTAGGGTATTATATTTGATGTTCTTGTCAATGCATCCTCCCATTGAAAAAGGATTTGGTAGGTTATTATATGCCTAATGTCATGGTTTTTTAATATTTTAAGATAATTCATATCGCCAAATTTTGAAAAAATAAAGTGGTCAATACAAAATTGAGTATTATTAAAAAAATGAACTTGCAAGAAAAGTGAGTTGGCCAATTTATTAACTCATTCTTTATATGCTTGGTATAATGACATAAACATGTTATCTTCCTCATATCGTACTGTTCAAGTAAATAAAATTGTCTATTTAATTGCAAGAGTGGTCAGATGCCATTACTACATTTTTTTCTTTTAATGAAGGGAAAACATGTTTTTTAAAAGTCCTTTATGATCTAAATGCAATCCAAAATTGACCAAAAAAAATCATCATCTAATTGTTGTGATATGTGTACCTTAATAACAAGGGACAATACAACTCTTTTTAACCATCGTGATTATATGACTACGTCTACTCTTGAATATCAAAATATGTTTTATGTTTTCTCTATCCAATACCCTAGACACTTGTTCTCGACACATTGTACATTGTAAGATCAAGAATATTCATGGTTGATCTGAATCTCTAGGTTCTATTAATAGAGAATTACAAATACCTAAATACTAGGATCTTACCTAAGAAGATTAACATGAATATGTTCTTTATAAAAGGGTCATTTTTTTATGAAGTTGGTATTATCGACAGGGGGTAGGGTCCTTATGGGCTTCAATATTATGTCAAAACATAAGATACATAATGTAAGGTAATGCATCATATTTATAGAGTCTTGGAGACTCTGAACTTCAAATTTTCTCTAAAATTATTTGTTGAAAGATAAGATTAGGTCCTCATAGATAATCTCTTTGCATGACTCATCCAACAGTGTCTTTGATCACATCAAGCCTACTTTAAACTATTCAAACTTACTTTATTAAAGTGAATTCCCAATGAAGGTAATATAACCATGTGACAATGTCTACTCTTGGGAAAAACTGCTTTTACAAAACATATAAATATCATCATTAAAACATATATGATATTCTTCACTACACACATAATTTATTAAAAAAACTTTATAATGGAGAATAGGGTCCAATAGAGCATCATCAAAGTCATGAAACACTAAGTGTATTCTTTGGTTGTCTCGATTTGGTGAAACATGTAGTATTGGAATTAATTGTGATTATTGGTTAGTATCATAATTGTTTTTTGGTTGGACTGATACTTTAAAAACATTTCAGGAAGCACTAGTGAGCTAGACGGAGAAATCATCATTTATTTTCCTATCATAGGTTTTTAAGTTTTATTTGGGAAGTAAGTGTCCAAAATACTTGTAAGAATATTATAATTGGGTTTTATACATCTACTTATCATGATTATTGTGTGGTCACATCCGACATTCAAATTCATATCAACAATAATACTATGATTTCATTCCCATTTACCATGGTTGATGATGAAGGTAAGGAACCCAGATTTATTGAGGAAGTCATCAAAAGGGGGTCCTTCAAGCTCATAGGTCTAATCAAATTCATGAATAATGGCATGGTAGATCCATTATTTGGTCTCAATTGAAAGGTTTATTTGCAAATGTTTTCAAACCCTTCCAAACATGGGAAATATTGTCTAAACTATGGGGTTCAAGGTTTTTTAGCCACGATCCATTAATGTAGAAGCCATTTCTCTTGTGAAACCATCAACAAAACTATTTTCATAGGACTTAATCCATTCTACGTACTATAAATTTAAACATATAAAATCAAATTTTCTAGTTTAATAATTTTCTTTGGGAACCAGTTGTAAATATTTAGCTTTGGTTTTTGAAAACATATTAAATTTTGAATAGAGTTGGAACTTTTCAATTCCACAATTCATATATAAGATCTATTTTCTCCTATGCAATGCTATTTTTTATATTTAGAAAATCTCCTAATTTTTCTCCACAAAGTTATTTACAGATATCAAAATTTTCAATGACTAACATTAACCAAAAATTATCAAAATTTTCAATGAATAACATTGACCAAAAATTATCAAACACATTAGTTTGGAAGATTAATTTTCCTTTCCCAAAATGTCAATGGAGAGGGGGAATACATTGAGCTTCCTCCTTTAATTTATAAACAACAATAGTAAATTTCCATGACCAATCGATGGGTCATAGATGTTCTGTAATAGGAGCTACTTTGTTTGAACATTTTATAATATATTTGTTAACATAAATGATACACCCAAGAAATTGTTGGATTTGATACTTATCCATGATTTCATCAATATAAGAAGGTATTTTAGAAACAATATCAGGTTACATAATTATTTTTCCTTCACCAATAGTAGTATTTCTTCAAATCTATTGAGATGATAAAAGTGATCATGAAGAGATGAGGTGGACACCAACGTGTCATCAATATAAGTACTTAGAAAGTATTCATAGTGTTGAAAGGTAAAACCCATGTGATCTTGAAACCAAGGAGGATCATTTAAAAGCCAAATGACAGTACTAACCACTCAAAATGACCATAAGGATAGAGAAAGTAGTTTTCTATGTATCCAAATCAACAACCTTAGTCTAAGAATAACTTGATTTGCAATCAAATTTTAAGAAATTTTGGCTTTTGCAACATTTTGAATGATCATACCTATGCTAGGAGGAATAAGGAAAACAAATAGTGATATGATTCAAAGGTTTGTAATTTTTAACTAATTGAGTTTACCACAAACTTGTTTGACATGTTTTTTGACCATAAAGTTTGCATAGTAATAATAAGAGTTGGTAGGGTAGAGAAGCTTTTTGTTAAGTAACAAAAGAATTTGTTTTGTGTTTCTTATTGATCAGAAGGACTCATAGCAATAGAATTACCTTGGACACCTTTATCATTCTTAATTCAAATAGTAACTTGATGCATATCCTTATGCCAAAAGGATAAAGATCTATTAGAACACAAAGGAAGGATCCGAGACTCAAATTGAAGGATTTGTGGAGACCTTATGTGTTCTCGTATTGTTTGGCATGAGCGAGATATTTATCTTCATAGAAATTTATAAACTCTCAAGGTTTAAAG
>JASDQU010101827.1:37786-61790 GCA_032191745.1 Picea mariana
CTTTATCTGTGCACCTCAGCAAAATCTCTTCTTCCAACATAATTGGTTGAGCAGACTTTCCAGAGCTTTCAACGATGAATCTTGAGTCCCTTGAGTCCACTCCATCTGTCTCCGAGCCCACAAAGAGCTGTTTCTGCCTACCAGAGTTGCGACCCCAATTAGAGATTCTGGAAGTTAAAGATTCTATCCATCCACGGGTTGCATCTTCTGAAACTTCTAGAATCCCTTTTAACGTTCTTTCACTTTCAACTTTCAGAATAAGCTGCTCACCTGACACTACAGGGCGTTTCTCTATAACCCCAGATTTGCTAAATCTTGCCTTTTCTGTCTTGCCACCTTTATCTGCGTACCTCAATATAATCTCTTCCTCGAACACAATCGGATGGGTAGACTTTCCAGATCTTTCAACGATGAATCTCGAGTCCCTTGAGTCCACCCCATCTGTCGGATGAAACTGAATCACCGAGCCTACAAAAAGCACTTTATGCCTGCCAGAGTTGCCACCCCAAATAGTAGCCAACTGATGTTCTAGGTGCTGGAACAGATTTTTTTCAATATGAATTTTCTGAGCTGCATCATGCCCCCTCTCTTTAGATTCCGAGTCCGATAAATATCGAATAAAACTGCAATACTCAGGTAGAACGTGGAGAAAGTTCTGCAAGATTTGCTTCTCTAATTCTTTCAGCTCGGATTGAATATTGAACTTTCGATTTTCTGCACGACGAACCTGAATAGAACCCATCAATTCTTTATAGCTCTGTGACTCTGGTAATGCAGAATTGACTAAAAGAAAAACAAAGTCGTCAGAGCCGAGCCTTGTGAAATCAAGATCATAGCCTTTGGATAATTGCTGTAACTCTGACGCAAGCGCATCAACAGGAACTTTTTTGATCTGAGGATTCATAAACTTTCTTGAACCTTTATAATTCGCAGTGAGAAAAGCACAGCGGTGATATCCTTCAGCAAAGAACAATGTTTGTTTTGGCATGATCGCGAAACCTTCAGTAGTTGGCGTACTGATATACCTTCCTATGTTTACGTGGAAACCAGAGGAAACCGTGACATCATTTTCAGAATTCTGAACATGGCCTATCTTAAGTTTCTGCGTTCGTCTTGAACGTGTATGCAGAGAAGTGGTGGCGACAGGAACAGCCGGAGTTTCAAGAAGATTATGATCTTCAACGCACACATAAATATCATCACAAAGGTCCACTACATAGCGAATAAAATTGCACGAAACATTTTTCCTTGATGCATCTTTGAGATGGGTTTCTTGATGCCAATAGAAAACAATTATGACTTGCTCCAAATGACCAACGTACAAGCCTGGCTCAAACTTTTCTTCCTCCATTTGCTTATGAATCGAATCATCTACCACACCCATCTCTTTCAATATTCTACCCATCGTTCGCTTGTCCCCATAGAAGCCAATTATGGGCAATGATACTTGATTCAAGGACTTAAAATCGATTCTGATATCAGGATATTGGTTGGACTTAAAATCGATTCTGATATCAGGATATTGGTTATCTGCAGCATTCGGTAAAATTCTATTGCACAAGCCCAAAATCTGTTCTTCTGGAAGAAAGACCTTGTCTACAAAGCTCAATTCCTGCTTGTCAGATACAATCTTCATAATTTGAAAGAGAGGGCCCTCAGAATTCTTACTTGTAAATTGATCATGGTTCAGTATATCATCTTGAAGGTCTTCAGAGTTCGTCGATGCCTCTGGGGATTGGTTACCGTCGATAACGGCTTGTGGTTGTGAGACCTCATCTGGAGGGTTTTCAACTGAGGGTAAGGATGTCGGGTCCTCCTCCAAAATCTCAGGTGGAGAGGAGATTTCTTCTCCATTTTTTGGTGAAACAGAGATCTTCTCTGCTTCATCTGTGCTGACTGAAATGCCACCGTGAACATCATCATGCTCACTGAGAGTTTGTTCCTCCTCCATCTCACTTGAGAATTCAGAAGCACTGAACATTTCTTCCTCCTCCATCTCACTTGACATCTCACTTGAGAGTTCAGAAGCACTGAACATTTCTTCTTCCTCCATCACACTTGATAATTCAGGCGCATCCATTGTAAGTAAAGATAATCTGCAGAGAACAATAAAAGAGAATGCCCTTCATAAAATGATCATAAAAACTCTTAGCAAATAACCACTGAGAAAAGTGCTTCTATTATATTACATACAACCAGGCAAACGGTTCTATTCAGATATTTCAGAAACGATTCTATTCAAATATGGGGAATATATTTATCTATATGTAGATGAGAAATCACTATACCCAGGCAGAAACGATTCTATTCAAATGTGGGGAATATATTTATCTATAGACACATAAAAATTCAATATTTAAATGATAAAATATATTGAATTATAATTTTTTTCACTATTTGAATGATAAAATATATTTCAAAAGGATAAATATAAGAATTTAATAAATATAAATGTAATAAAATATATATTTAAAAATATTCAAAATTAAATTTAAATCATTATTTTTTCTTACAAATTCAGTTAAAAGTTATTATATTAAATAAGAATATTTATAATGTTTATTGAATATCCAAAACATTTAAAGAAATAGTTTTATAAATAGTTAAATTTAAAAAAAAATTTAAAATTTCTTTACATCATTAAGTGATATGAACAAGGGAACTCCAAGAATTCTCTAGAGACTGGGTTCATTATCTTTGAAGAATTGATTAAATCTAATTTTTAGCAATGTTTATAATGGGTTCACTATCTTTGAATAATTTATTAAATCCAATTTTAGCAATGTTCATAAAGGAGATTATGATGTATTATTATAATTGTTTATAAGTATTTAGTTAAGTAATAAAAACATATATTAATAATTGTAAATTATGATATAGAAAAAATATTAAAATTAAATTTAAAATAAATTATTTAAAAGAAAACAATATTGTATTTTATTTTTTTCTTATAAAAATTTATAATAACCATATGATGTATATATAAAGTAGATAAATTAGTAGATGAGCTTGCTAACATACCCACCACAATTAATATAAAAGATAAATTTTTAATCAGAATTATTTCTTGATAAAGAAACACACAAAAATATAATGGATAGTTTACTAAATCTTAGTTTCTATGACAACTTGTTATTAATATCATTTGGACACCCTTAACATCGTGTCAGCAATGTTTTCTCGTTCTCATTACTCTTTCATTTAAATTAAATGTTCTTATCATTCATCTTCTCATTTGAGAAAGGATTTGGCCAGACATTATATGCTTATTGTGAAGGATTTCGTCTCAATATTATTGAAAAAAACTAACTCTTTAGAAAAGTGAGTTTTTCCACTTATTAAATCATTCATGCACTATGCTTGATATAGTAACATAAACATCTTATTTTACACATATCATATTGCTTGAGTAAATGAAAATTTGTCTACTTAATTGTATGAGTGGCTAGATGCTATTATTACATTTTTTCCTTGGGGATAATGTCATTAAAAAATAGTTTATGGTGTAATTGCATTCAAAAATTGACCACAAAACCCTTTTTAACCATTATGTGTAGTTTTGAATATCAAAATTTATTCTCTATTTTTTCTATCCAATACCATGAACGCTAGAGACATACTTGTGCTGGAGACATAGATCAAGACTATTCATGGCTTATCTAATTGTCAAGATCCTATTATTAAAGAATTACAAATACCTAAATAGTGGGATCTTAATTATGAAGATTAATGTGAATTTGTCCTTTATAAAAAAGATCATTGTTTCTTGATACTGGGATCTTAATTATGAAGATTAATATGAATTTGTCCTTTATAAAAAGATAGGGTCCTTGTAGGCTTCAATATTATGTCAAAACATAATATACATAATGTAAGACAATACATCATATTTATAGAGTCATGGAGACTCTAGACTTCAAATTTTTTCTCAAATTATTTGCTAAAAGATAAGATTAGGTCCTATTGGAGAATCTCTTTGCATGACTCATCCAACAATGTATGTAATCACATCAAACCTACTTTAACCTATTCAAACTTACTTTACAAAAGATACTTTTACAAAAGCATATAAATATCATCATTAAAACATATACAATCTTCTTCACCGCACATGAAACCTATAAAAAAATATTTGTACTAGAGAATAGGGTCCAATTAAGCATCATCAAAGTCATGAAATATTGAGTGTATGTTTTGGTTGTCTCAAGTTGGCGAAACATGCGGTATTGGCATTGATTGTGATGATTGGCTAGTATCATCATTATTCTTTGGTTGGACTATTGGCTCAAAATAATTCCAGTAAGAACTGGTGAGTTGGAAGGATAAAACATCATTTTTTTTCCTAACGTAGGTTTCCAGGTCTGATTTGAGAAGTGAGTGTCCAAAAGACTTTTAAGAATAATATAACTAGGTTTCACTATGTGGGTACATCCAACTTCAAAAGCATATCAACAATAATACTCTCATTTCATTCCCATTTACCATGATGAGTGTAAGGAACCCAGTTAATGAGGAAGAGATCAAAGGAGGTCCTTCAAGTTCATGGGAGATCTTATCAAAACTACACATAATGGAATGGTTGATCCATTTTTTGATCTTGAAAGACAACACAGTTATTTTCATTGGACTTAAGACATTCTACATATTGTAAATTCAAACATGTTAAACCAAAGTTGTTAGTTTAATAATTTTCCTTGTGCAACTAGTTGTAATTCTTTGACTTTAGTTATGAGAAAACCTATAAAATTTTGAATAGAGTGGAACTTTTCATTCCTACAATTTATAGATAAGACCTCTTTTCTCCTATACAATACTATTTTTTGGATTTATAAAATATCCTAATCTTGCCCCACAAAATCATTTACCATTATCAAGCTTTTCAATTAATAATGTAGACAAAAAATTATCCTAATCATTAGTTTGGAGGATTAATTTTCCTTTCCAAAAGACGGATAGAGAGGGGGAATATATTGAGTTTCCTTATTTAATTCCAAAACATCAACAATAGTAAATTTCCATGACCAACCACTAAGGCATATATGCTCTCTAATAGGAGCTGCCATTTATTTGAACATTTTAAAATATATTTTGTAACATAATTGATACACCCAAGAAATTGTTGGATTTGAGTTTTATCCATGACTTCATTAGTATATAAGAAGATATTTTGGAAACAATATTGGGTTGCATTATTATTTTTCCTTCATCACTAATAGTAATGAGGTATTTCTTGACATCTCTTGATATGATCAAAGTGATCATCAAGAGATTAGGTGAACACCAACATGTCATCAATATAAGTTCTTACAATGTCTTTATAATGTTGAAAGGTAAAATTCATGCAAATTTGAAATCAAGAAGGAGCATTTTAAAACCATTTAATGACATAACTAACCACTCAAAATGACCTTAGGTATAGAGAAAGTAGTTTTCTAGATATTAGCATCAACAACCTTAGTCTCAATAGCTTGATTTATAATCAATTTTGGAGAAATTTTGGCTCCTACAACCTTTTGAATGATCATACCTATGTTAGGATTGAATAAGGAAATGGAATAGTGATATTATTTAAAGGTTTTCAATTTGTAATTAATCAAGGTTTACCACGAACTTGTTTGGCATGATTGTTGACTAGAAAATTGGCATAGTAATAATTAGAGTTGCTAGGGAAGAGAACTTTTGGTCAAGTAACTTGAGAATTTGTTTGCGTGTTTCTTCTTATTCAAAAGGATTCATAGCAATGGCCTTACCTTCAACACATTTATTATGCTAAGTTCGAATATTAACTTGAGGCATATCTTTATACCAAAAGGTTAAATGTATATTACAGCGCAAGGGAATGAGTTGAGACTAAATTTGAAGGATTTGTGGATACTTTATGTGTTCTTCTATAATTATGAATGAGAGAGCACTTTATCTCCGTAGAAAATTATTATTTCAAGGTTTGAAGAAGGGTTTTTCTCATTTAACCATTTTCCCATGGTTCGGGGGATTAATTAACCTTTTACAAGGGACAATTGCTCATTTTCCATTGATTTAAAGCCAACACAAGATTCAACTATAGTAATTTCCCCAATAATATCCAAAAAATGAATTGAGAGTCTAATGAGACATCGTCATTGTCATTACATAAATGGATTTTGAGAGGTTCTTATCTAATTTTCATTGGAAACATAGTATGGAAAGACATTACTTCCACCAACATTAGCACAAGGAATTGGATTAGGTATATTCCACCAAAGATGAAAAACACAAGAGTTTCCCATATTAGTGGAGTAACCGGTGTGTATAAAAGCATTGATGGTAGTCCATGAAACATAAATATAACTTAGAGAAATATTAATATACATAGAATATGTAGTTTGGACTAATTTTCAGATAGAATGCAAATTCGTAGTAGGAAGAGAGGTATTTTTCGAAGAGAAAACTTAATTGGGAAGGAGACAATGATTTAGGAATCTCTTCAATAAAAATTTAGTGAGGTGAGAAATACCCTTTTGTATTGAAGAATCATCAAACTATGAATATCATTTCTAGAATAATTGTCCTTGCGCTGACTAGATTTGGGATGCTATAGACTAAGGAGATTTGAAGAATGATAGTCGTAGCCAACAATTGGTTAGATTTAGCTTTCTTCTCTCTATTACACTCACGCTTGAGCTTATCGGTTGTTTCATAATCAATAACTTCTACCAAAGTTTTCTCATTTATCTCATCAAGTTGAGAGTACATAATGTTAATATTTTATTTAGCATTGTTAGTTCAGGTGATCAGATAATTATTTGTTATACATGGGTATCTTGATCCTTCTTACTAACAGTAGGGAACTTGATTAAATTGTTGTGGTTGGCTCAAAATTTGGTTTTTTTATCACAATCAAGGCTTGACCTAGTAGAATTTTTTTTAATGGGATATATTCATGACTAGCTACATTCTAGGACTTGGGTGAAAAATAGGGATTCTGTTGCATTTGAGCATAGACTGGATTGGAGTAAAGATTTTATCAATAGCCTTAGGGTAACTAAATACCATATTGGATTATCTCGTAAATGAGGCAAGTCTTTCGATATAGGAGTAGAAACAACTTCATGTCCCTGTAAGATTTCATGAACTACAGATTAATATCAACAACAAGGGGAGTTGGGGAATGAGGAATCAATGTATCAAGTAGGTTGACCAAAGAAAGATGATTTCCAAGTTGTTGAGGTTGTAAAATAAAGTTTTTGGTCATCATTGGCTTTTTGGGTTTCTAACGCTAGATTTTGTTAGAAATAGAAAGATGACTGAGGTAGTGTTGACTTCATTACGAATGACCTTTTTATAAATGGAAGATTCAGATTTATCTCCATAAGTAAGATCCTAGTATTTGGGTATTTGTTATATGATCGAGGAGGATCTCCACAGAAGGATTTATTACTTTGCACACCATGGAGAAGATCATTAAAAGGATGATTGATTATAGGTGACAAAGTTTAAAAGGAATTTTTATTGCTTCATATTGTAAAAAATATTAATATTTCTTAGCATAATGTGCTCATGTATTTTTCATTTAATTTGTAAAAAGTAAATTAAAATTAAGTGTGAGAATCCACCTCACAATTAATTTCCTAGTTTTAAGGGGAAATTAGTTTTGTTTGAGAATCCACTTCACAAATTAGTTTCCTAATTTTCAGAGGAAGTTGGGAGTCTCATGAGTTGGTTTGGGATTCTTCTTCATTTTATCACAAGTGGTTTCCTAGTCTCAAGAGGAAGTTAAGGTCGGTTGAAATTCTTTCTCATTTTTGTCCTTGAGGTTTTATTAGATCCTAAAATTGTGGATCTTGTCTCCTTGAATTATGGAGAGAGGGAGACTGTATAAATTCCTTATGTAAACATTTTGGGGGAGGAGGCTCCTTTAGGCCCCTTGGAGAGAGAGATTGTGTGGTGAGGAATGTAGCCCTTTCGGTGTTTGAAGAAATGTCACTTGTGTGAAAGCCTTGAATTCTTTGTGTAAGAGAAGGCTGCTCTGGGTTTCAGCCCTGTAAGGAGCATGTACCACATTTTGTGACAAGGTTTCAACCTTGCTATAAAAGGACAATAAAGTGATTTATGTCCCTAGCGGATTTGGAGATGTAGCCAGAAAATTCTGGTGAACTCCGTTAACTTGGGTGTCAAATTATATTGGTGAGTTTTGATTGCATTCTCGTTTGATTAAGTAGAGATTTAATTACACATGCACATGATTATGATAATTTGCTCACAGTTATATGCAATGCTTAATGAATATTTGCTCATGTTCACATGCAATTAAGCATCGATAAAAGATTCGCATCGTAGAATTTTTGTAGAGAAAGAGCTCACATAAATTCCCGCATCATAATAGGACCTTGATAATCAGATTGACAATAAATAATCTTGAATTTACAATGACCAATGTGTTGAAGATGGGTGTTTAGGGTATTGGAAAGAGAAAATATAGAACATATTTTGATATTTAGATATTCTGAGGTGTTCTTCATGTTGAAACATGTAACATGATAATTTTCCATGATTTTAAAATCCATGGATCAAGAAGATTCATAAGAAAGTTTGGGAAAATATCAGCATAGATAAATCCTTCATTTAAATAATAGATAAATGATTCGACTTTAGCGACATCAAACTCAAGATAGCGATTATTGAGAAGCATCATATAGGTGGCATTATCAGTTCACAAATGATACTTAGGATTTACAACAATCTGATACCATCCAAAGTGAATGAACTTTTATTTAATTTCTTTGCGTAGATATTTGAGTTTCATTAGCATAAATATAAGTAGTAGGTTGGGTTGGACTCCTTGATGAGCGATGCTCAAATTAATTTTAGTGGTTTGGACAAAGTGTTGAAACTCCACCTCGAAAGGATTGATTTTCTTAATCAAAACAGACTTATAGAAATCTTTCTTATGTATCTTTGACTCATTCGAAGGAAGAGGAGGACCCATGTCTTTTTCATCGTCAACAAAGTGGTTTACCACAACAAATTTGTGGGAACTCTGAGATTTAGAAAGAGCATTCATGATAAATAGGGAAACAAGTTGACACAAAGAAACAAAGAGTGTTAAGATTTACAAGAATCAAAACTAATTTGACATAGAATAACAAGAAATATCAAATGTAACATTCAAATATGGAATTACTCAGATCAACAACAAGTGCATGATGCAAAATTTCAGATGTCTAGATGAGCATAGAATAATGTATAATGTTCAAGGTAGATTATAGACCCTTGATGACTTTCTAATTACTAAAAGGGCTTTCAACTTTGGTAAGATGGTAAAGAAATCTAAGTAAACATAACTTGGGGAGATTGGTCTTTTTGATTCACTCAAGTTGTACAAAATATGGAGTGAAAAACATATGCAATAAACATCCACACTATTCATCCACACCATTTAGTTACTCTAAAAACTTCTCAACAACATAAATTATAAAGAAATTGGAACACTTAAGACACGAGAAGTTATAAAACAATTGGGACATTATGCTTTAAGTTTTAAAGTAGATCCTCATAAACCCAGAGGTGTAGATATTCGAGTTCAGAGTAGGCTAACTCTGGAGCAAACAAACCCGCTTTTCAGGCAAAAAAATGGACCAGATTTTCAGGGGTAGTTTGAGTTTAGCATGGATCAAAGTTCCATACATTTCAGAACCTTACTCCAAGGGTTTTGCCCCATTTTAAACCAACAGAGATGCTCACGGTAGAGTTCTAGATTAATCGAAAATTTAAAATGGGACAAGACCTCACGAAAAAATAACTAGGAAAAGAAGATTGCTCGAAAGTTAACCCACTCCATTTGAGTTCAAATGGCCTAAATATAAGTAGGAGGCTGGCTTGTTATTACAGCCAAGAGTAAGGAACTACATCTATAATCTAGATATATGTGTCACTTTTCTAAATACAATTATTTTATTAACATAAATAAATAAAAAATTTATTTTATTAAATTAAAATGAAAAAACGTAAAATTTAATTACTAAATTCTTTCATGATAGGATCTTAAAAAAACAAGAATACAATCGCCATTCTTATAAAGTAGGGAAAATAAAAACCTGAGCAGGAAAAGCCTGGCCGCACTCAGCAGTAGCAGCAAACAGTCTAAGATATATCGCAGGAGAGAAATTGAGAGCCACAGGTATGCCAGCTGAAATTGAGAGCCACAGGAGTTACAGAAAAACTGAAAACATAACGCGGATTCACAGAAGGGAGAGTCTCTCAGACTTGATTTTATACATTGTGTGGGGGACGTATTTGAGAAGGGAAGAATCCTGCGTGCACGAAATTGCACGAATTCTGCTTTTAACCAGAAGAATAATTAATGAAGCGTAAGGTCCCTCTTAATTCGATTTGCACGAATTTTCATGAACAAACTAAAGATAATTATTCTGATCACATCAAAAGTAAATTCTTTACTTAAATGAAAAATAAGTGTTTAACTTGAATGAAAAGAAAAATCAAAGATAAATGCTTTTGTTAAACAAAATGGAAAAATATTTTTTTTTTAATTTCTTTTTCACAAATAAATATAAAATTATTTTAATTGATAAAATCTTTAAACATAATAAATTATATTTTATTATATATTTTTTATAAATATTTAATTAACTAAACAAATAATCAAATTATATTAACAATAATAATAAATAATCAAATTATATTAACAATAATAATAAAAAATCAAATTATATTATAATAATAATAATAATAAAAGTATGATATAAAAGAAATTTTGAAATTAAATATAATATAAAATATTTTGAAAACCAATGAACATTGCACTTCATTTCCTTTTTAAAAAGCATAACCGAAAAAATGCATAAACATATGAGATAGATGAATTTCATCAATACAATTCTTGAACTTTGACGGAGTAGAATAAGTGGTTAATATAAAATAATCTTGCCAACATAATCACATTTATCATGTAAGACAAATTAGTTGTTTAGTTAATTATTTTTTGTTTTAATAATACAATTCTTGAACTTTGATAGAGTGGCATGTAAGACAAATTAGTTGTTTAGTTAATTATTTTTTATTTTAATAATACAATTCTTGAACTTTGATAGAGTGGAATAAGTGGTTAATATAAAATAGTCTTGTCAACATAACCACATTTATCATGGAAGACAAATTATATTTGATGTTTTTATACTCATCAATCCATTGAGAAAGGATTTGAGCATTATTCAAAAAGGGTTTGCTAGTTTGCTTACCTATTAGTTAGCTCAATATATGTTTGGTATAATCACATATTTATGTGGTCTTCTTAGTGTCACAATGTTTGAGTAAATGTAATTTTGTTTACTTAATTGTAAGAGTGGTTGAGTGTTAATAGTATTAATTTTACTTTTGTTTGTTTGTTAGTTTGTTCGTGACTTGTGGGACTAACCTGTGGCTGAGAAACCACGACTCAGGGGCATCTAAGCCATCAAAATCACCTGGGGATCGCACCCGATCTGAGCCACACCAACCCTTAACATGGCTGGATTTTTTGTCCCCACAAGTTTCGAACCGGTGAGTTTAACATCATGGAGTGCCTTAACAACACACTCCATCACCGACTGTCCTACACCTCGAGGGCTTAAATTTTTTTCTTTTAATACTTGAGAAACATGTTATTAAAAAGTTTTTTATGGTTGAATTTTAATAAAAAATTAACCATAAAAGATTATCAACTCATTGTTGTGATATATATATCTTTTGTTGTAAGTTAAAGCTTCTATGAAATGATGATTTTTTTCCAGGAATATTTGTTCGAAATCCGATGAGGAATTGTTGGATTTGTAGATTTGAGTGATTATTTTTGTATAATCTGAGTGCCTTGAGAGTTTTTCAACATTCTAAATCCATTTCTGCATTCAGAAATAAATTTTGAACAACAGAAAATAATGATTCATGTAAATTTATATCACGAGATTCCGGCGTAAAAAGCCATTTCGTAGAACAACTAGCCAACGCCTATATCTTTTTAATAAGGGATAACACAACTTTTTTTTATTGACATTTTTTTTAGGAGTTCATTGAGTAAACCTATGGCATAGTAAGTGCATTTGTGGGGTATTAAAGAGTCTCCTTAATTTAATTTCTACCTTCCAAAGTTTAAATGTTAATGCCCTTTTCCCAATATATGTTTCCAAATAAAATAATTCTAGACTATTTTCACCAAATATTACAAGTGCCATTTGTTTAGCAACATTTTTTCTACCTCTTATTATTTCTACCCCTAGTGTGTTGGTTCCAATACTAAAATCTACTTTAGAAAATGTTGTTTAGCATATGCTACTTGAGTTTTTAGTTAGAATCATTAAACATGTTCTTTAGGAATAAGAAAACCATTTCATCTTTATAGATCCCCCTATTATGAAAGATGAGATTATTTTCATTAATTTTTAGATAATTTCATGGTTCATTGAGATTTTCTATAAGGGACAAGGACTAGAGATATATCACTTTGATTCTTTGTAAGATGCTCGAATTCCATTAAAAAAATCACTAAGATAGATGTCCTCCCATTACTAACTCCCTTCACAACATTCCCCCTCCACCCCCAAACAAAAAAAAAAAGTTGGTTGATTGAACCCCTCCAATAGTTATACCACTACTTTAATTTAAAAATACCCCTCACCACATTAAATTTACCATTTAATATATTGAACTATATGTTATCTATTTTTAAACTTTCAATATAAACCTATATACTATGATATTGGTTTTACAATTAATACCTATATACTATGATATTGATTTTACAATTAATCCTTAATCCTTAATGTATTTTCTATATCACTCTATGCAATCATGAATATCTAAATCTATTCTATGTTTCCCTATCCAATACCTTGAATACTCAACTCAGCACATTGGTCATTGTAAGTTCAAGAATATTCGTGCATGATCTGATTCTCGGAGTCCTATTTAGAGAAAGATACCTTAGATCATGTCTTATCAATGAATCCCCCTACGTGATTCATATCAATGAACCCCCTACATGATTTATATCAATGAATCCCTTACCGCCACCCTTATTTGACACCTATCTCATTGCATTCCTCTTTTCAAACTGAACACAATCATATATATCATTTTCACTCTTTTTTCTACGGACCCACTTCCCCTGCTACGTACCCCTCATCCACCCATGGCCAACACTCGCAACGAAGAATTCCTTCACATCCAACATGAATCCAAACAGAACACGACAAACATCAGACTAACCTCTGAACTTTCTTCCAACAATACCCGATTGGAAACCTTAGAGGGAAAAGTTACAAGCGAATTGGTCGATGTTAAGGGAGATTTGGCCTCCCTCACCTAGTGGTTGAAACAGTCCCATGGCTCTCCCTCCCTTGAAAAACATTTCCACTCTGAAGGTGATAAATCTTCCTATCATATGGCCTTTCATTCCAACTCCCTTCCTTGTGACCCCCGTCTCCCCTAAGTTGCGGTGAAGAAATTTGATGGATAAGATCCCACAAGTTGGGTTACTCAAATGGAACATTATTTCTCCTTGCATGAAGTACTGATGATCTAGCCAAACTTCGTTATGGTGTCCTCTATTTGGATCTGGAACACTGGCAATGGTGGCAATGGCGTAGAAAGACAAGCCAAGGGTATGTTGCTTAGACACAGTTTGTGGCAGATCTATATGAACGCTTAGACACTGACACCCACTATCTCGACTGTTTGACCAAGTTGAAGCAATCTGGCATAGTGGAAGACTTTATATCTTCCTTTGAACACTTGTCTTTCAGAATGGAGGGAATGTATGATGCCTTCTTCTGGGAATGTTTTATCAGTGACCTCAAAGCTGAAGTTCGAGCCCAAGTCCTCATGGCTCGCCCTCAAACTTGATTGGAAGCTAATCAATGTGCTAAGGAAGCCCAACATATTGTCTCTGCTCAGACCCAAAAACCTTCATTTATTCCTCGCACTCAACCTACCAACCCTGCCCCTCCTCCCACTCCCCTCAAGATATAGAAATTAACTGAGGTTGAAATGGAGGAACGCCAAATCAAGGGCCATTGTTATAATTGTGATGACATATATTTTTCAGGGCACAAGTGTGAGGAACAAAAGTTGTTTATGGACATCTCTAAGGATGTTTCTGAAGAAGAGATCGAGACCCCCCCTGTGAAATAATTACCCGAGACAATTGATATTACTCCACCCCCTAACCCTCCAACAGTTGAACCAACCATTTCCTTGAATTCTCTTATTGGCTTCTTTGCTCCCCAAACCCTCAAGATCATTGGCTACATGAATAATCAAAAGGTCATCATCTTAATTGACAATGGAAGTACACATAAGTTTATTCATCATTGTATTTCCCAAGAAACCCATTGCTATATCCATGCAGTCAACAACTTTCAAATCCTGATTTCCAATGGAGGTTCCATGAAATGTGGGGGGCGTTGTGAAAATGTCCATCTCCAAATTGGGAAGTACAACATGAAATATCATATGTTTTCTATTGACATGGGTGGGTGTGATATTTTTCTCGGTACATAATGGTTATGCACTCTTGGTCCCATCCTCATGGATTTTAAGGAATTAACCATGCAATTCCAACATGACAGGCAACAATATAAGTTTCAAGGAATCACTGCAAGTTCACCTAAGAACATCAGTTCCCATCGAATGGAAAATCTCCTAAACAAGTCATTTCATAATTATTTCCCAACTCCACTCTATCTAAGCAATTAAGAGCCCATCGATGTATCTTGACCTCCGATGTATCATCTCCAAACACCAAGCTGTTTTTTCCACCCCCCGGGGACTTCCTCCTTCCCGTGGTGTTCATGATCATTCCATTCCTCTCATGTGCAAAATATTCCTCCCAATGTTCTCCCTTATGGTCATCCCTTTTCCCAAAAGAATGAAATTGAGAAAATTGTTCAAGAATTTCTAGTCGCAGGTGTTATTCGCCCTAGTACCAACCCCTATTCTTCTCCTGTGGTCATGGTACTCAATAAAGAAGGTACTTGGTGCATGTGTCCATACTTTCACGCCCGCAATAAACTCACCATCAAAGAAAAATTTCCCATTCATGTCATTGATGATCTCTTGGATGAATTAAGTGGTGCTCAGTACTTTACTAAATTTGATCTCTGTTCTGGCTACCACCAGATACGTATGCAAGCGGAAGACATTCCTAAGACTAATTTTCGAACTCATGAGGGTCACTATGAGTTCTTGGTCATGCTCTTTGGCCTGTGTAATGCTCCCTCCACTTTCCAAAGTCTCATGAACCATGTTTTCCATCCTTTTCTCTGTCATTTTGTCCTAGGTTTCTTTGATGATATTCTCATCAATAGTCAAACCTGGACATAAAATATTACCCATGTGGATCAAGTTCTCAGTCGATTCTCTCAACACCAATTTTTTCTTAAGAAATCTAAATGATCCAAAAATGAAAGGTATTAATAACAAAATGACATTAACTTGAATCTCATGAATGATTAAAGAGTTCAAAAATAATAAACCATGCTGCAAATAAGAGAAGATAACATCAATAATAAAGATAAATAGACACAAACAACTTGTTAACGAAGTTCACCAATGTGTGGCTACGTCTCCGGGCGCGCTTCCAAGTGGAGGACCGCTTTATTGATCTTTAATGCTCAAGTTCTCTTTACAATGCATATTTTTTGTTACAAACAGAATTTTGATATATTGCACAAGACCTCCTTGTGTAGATTCACACATGCCTCAACAATCTCCTCTCAAAACATGACTCAATGCCCCTTAAATCATGAGAAATGGGCCATTATATCAAGCTTCTCTTTACATTCCCTGCATACAAAAGTACCCCCTCAAGATCAAAAAGCCTAGTTTATATAGTTTGTAGGCTCAGTTATGGAATACCAACCTCCCACAAAGATCTAGCCTCTTTTTGGGATCAAATCCCCCTCCAAATGGCCAAGAAATCTCCAAAAATGACCAATCTAGGCCAAAACTATAGTAAAATAACCACTCTGATAAAAAAAATTGAATTAAGCCCCTCAGGCCTGGGCGCGTCCCCCTTTTCCAAAGTCACATGAGTTCATATGGCCAAGCGCCATCCCCCAAGGGGCTGCGCCTTGGCCCCATCTCTGCTGGCTCCTGCGTTCTTGGCGAATTCCATGGGACGAGGGTCCAGTCAGACGGGATAAGCCCCCTACCGACCGACCCTCTCTGCGGTCACGCCCCGAGTCATATGGTATTGAGTGCTAGTCCCCTACTCCAAACCCTTTTGCATGGTGTATAGCCTGAGCACTGAACGGTGGATGTAGGGATGTATAACAAAACCGCGGGCTGGGGCTAGACCCCAACCCCTTTCCGCTCATAATTCAATGCAAGTTCAAATATTATATTTGAACTTTGGTATGTAAGCTCTATAGTAGGCGGGCTGGTAGTCTATCCTTGTCCAAGACGTTGCCCCATGCCAGAGGTCATGTGTTCGACTCTGGTGGAGTCCACAATCCTTTTAAAATAGTAAGCCAATGACGGGGTACCATGTAGCAACCCATGTCTGGGCCCCGTGGCACTATTTAACTCGCCCACCAAATGACACTTGTCAAGCATTGATGGGACCACATATGCCACATCTGCCTAGTCAGCAAGCCAAGCCTATGGCACATCACTGTATGGTCAACTTCCATGTGTCACCTCCAGACGATGCCACATCAGTGTTGACTTATTAGCTTGCTGACTTTTTGCATGTTTGGGAATTCGATCAAAGTGCGATAAATCTCACATGCAGTGTCTGTTTGAGAAAGTAAATATATGGCCAGAATCAACGCGACGATCCAGACACAATGGAATTGGTTTCATCTGATTCCGAGAACTTTTATTTTTGAGCATTTTCTGGACCTGAGGATCCTCYTGGATCAATCCTCCCCACTTAGAAGCTTTTGGACCACCAAAAGTCTGGTATCAGTTGGTAAATAAGTGAGGATATTGTTCCCTCACTTTTMCGATCTCCATCCACTTATCCTAACTTGGATTTTTTCCCTTCAATCCCACTCGAAGATACTCCTCATCACCTCTGCGAGAAGCACATACTCTTTTGTCCAAAATGGTGTCTTCCTGCAACTCATTCATATACTTAGGAGAAAAATCTTCTATCGAAGGAATATGAACATTCTCTCCTTGATCCTCGATCATAGGAGGCTCATACAATCTCAAGTTTTCCACATTTACAACTGAATAAATTTGCATATATGGAGGAAATTCTAACTGGAAAGCCTTAGTACCAATCTTGTCTAAAATTTTGAAAGGACCATAACGAATTGGTTTTATCTTTTTACCTTCTCCTTGCATTCTTTCCCTGCTGATGTATAACCAGACTTGATATTCTGCTTTGAACTGATGATCAACTCGATGCATTTCATGTCTCACCTTGTACTTGGCTTGGCTTTTCTCCAATTGTTCTTGTACTACCTGATGAATCGACTAGATCCGTTCAATGAACTTTGTTTCCCTGTCCACATTGCTATGTCTTTTTGCTGCAATATATTTCCCAAAGAAGAAATCCAAAGGATATTTTGGCAATTATCCCAAACATGTTTCAAATGGAGATCTTTGAGTAGAAGAATGCTTGGATCGATTATACACATATTGCACATAACACAAATGTTCATCCCAAAGATTAGGATGATTGTTGCAATATGCCCAAAGTAGATGCACTACTGTTGTGTTCACCACCTCTGTATGCCCGTCCGTTTATGGATGAAATTCTGTGCTCTTCTTTAGTCTGGTGTCCATAAGTTCCCACAAGCTTGAGCAAAATTTCCCCGTGAACCTGGAGTCTCGATTAGATACAATAGAAGTAGGTAACCCAAAATGAACCCATACATTTTCAAAGAACATTTGCGTCGTTTGTTTAGCTGTGACTTGATTTTTACAAGGAATTAGAACACACATCTTGTTGAACCTATCCACAACTACATACAAATAATCATGACCTTTCCTAGACATAGGCAATCCCCCCACAAAATCCATAGATACACCTTCCCATGGTCTAGAAGGAATAGGAAGTGGAGTGTACAATCCTAAATTTTCGTTACTTGGTTTGCTTATTGCACACATAGTACATCCTTTTACATACTTGGACACATTTTCATGCATTCGAGGCCAATAACAAAACCTTTGTAACTGAGCAACTATTTTTTCTACACCAAAATGGCCTTCTATAAGAGAAGTATGTGCCTCCCTGATTACATGGACTCTGTCACTTTCTGGAATACATAACTTGCCCAAATGATACAAAAGTTTATCTTTGATATGATAATTCAATTCTTCTGCTCTTTTACCATGACTTAAATTTGCATAGACTTCCTTAAAATCTTTGTCCTCAACATATTGTTCAATGTAACTTTCATGAGTAATTGAATTCTGCTTAAGGATTGTAGCAATTGTACTAGGAGGCCTTGATAACATATCAACAACTTTACTATGAATTCCCTTTTAATATTTGATGACCAAATGAAATTGTTGTAAAAACCCCATCTGTTAAGCCCTAAATAGTGGCTCATTACCCCTTAATTGGGGCATATTACATTAGTAATGTTATTTTATTTATGTCAGCTTGAGTCCATTTGTTGTACCTCCTAGTCTCCTATATATACCAAGGAGACATTTTCATTTGAATCATCTTGTATTGGGACATTTATGTGGGGTATAAGGAGGTTTCCCCCTTGAAGAGTCTTATTACCTGAAATTCTCTCTTTTTCAAGGCGTTGAGTACTTATTCTGATGTTTTTCTATGCTATATTGATATTTGGTTCTTAACATATGGTATCGGAGCTCAAGGTCTTGGGGTTTCGTTGCTGCATCAGAGACACCTTGGAATTTTCGCTAAATTTTTTTTTCTACAATGTTTCATAAGGAACGGCTTGGAGGATATTTATCATACGGATCAAGGTACGTTGGGTTAAAATTTCATCTCCTGAGGCCTTATGCTTTCAGAGATACAACCTGTGTAAGATAGGGTTCTTGACTCATCTTGAATTGAGTCATTGTGGAATTTTCGCTATAAATTTGTTTCTGTAACGTTTCAAACCCTGAAATCTAGAGGCTATTCACATAAATTAGTAAGGTATTTGTGGTAAATTTTTTATTTTCTGGGTCATCTTACATTTATAGATACACCCTGTGGAAGATAGGGTATCTGACTAGTCCTATTGACTAATCTCAAGCAGGTGTTCCAGGTAAAACAATAATAACTTCTTCCTAGAGTATCCATGAGACTAGTTGCATTGGATAGTGGACATTCCATAGTATTTTTGGTACGATTTTTAGAATTTTATATCAATTATTTTGTGTGGGAAACGCTATACAAGTGAGCTCTACTGGAAAGGCCAAAAATCAGCAAGTTGTGGGGAAGTTACTGTAAATTCCACTTGGCACATCCAATTTTGATCAGACCTATGGAATTGCAGAGAAGAAATATCAGAGAACTACAAAAAAGAAAACTTCATACCCAGAAGGGCCAAAATTTTGGAGATACAATAAAAGGAAGATTGTCTAGTAGAACCACCTCAAAATCAAGGTTTAAAGTGATACTTGGCCAACATGCCACCAAAAAAGTGAACTTCTACACCAAATAAGCCTCCAGACAATCCTACTTGGACTCTTGATGAAGGTGAAGTAATGCGTAGGGACATAAATGATTTACAAAAGAAGACAGTAACAAAAGATGAACTACAAGAGATGATGGATTCAATGGAAGCTAAGTTGGAGGCAATAAATACTAATATGGATGGTTTAAAAGGGGAGATCATGGAAGGATTAAAAAATTTCCTAATAGAGAGGACACCTGAAAGTGAAAATGTATCCCATGAAATTGATGATGACACAAGGAAGATGAATCAAGAATGGAGAAACTCTAACTTTGGGTTTAAGACCAACCACATTCCTAAGATCAATATGAGGAAGTTTGATGGCAAGGACCCAATCACATGGATACTTCGCATGGAGCAATTCTTTGATCTACATAATGTGCCACATACACAAAAGGTATGGATTGCTTCTTTATATTTAGAACCCAATCAATTTGTGTGGTATTGATGGCTTTGTTCTCACAAATCACTCGTCACTTGGACAATTTTCATGGAATAAATGATAGTTCACTATGAGGATACAAGGAGCAATATGTTCTTTATCCAATTGATAAATCTCAAGCAAAAGGGTTCAGTTACAGAGCACATTGAGAAGATCATGTGCGACATCCAAGTCTTGGGAAGATCATGTTCTTTATCCAAGTCTTGGGAAGATCATGTGCGACATGTTGACAAGGTGATACAACTACTAAAGGAGCAACAACTATATGCCAAACCATCCAAATTTTTCTTTGGGGTGAATGAGGTAGAGTATTTGGGTCATATTGTATCTCATGAAGGTATCAAGGTAGACCCTAACAAAATTAAGGCCATGATGGAATGGCTGATTCCCAAAACATTGAATAATCTTAGAGGATTTTTGGGTTTGAAAGGTTACCACCACAAGTTTGTTCAACACTATGGAAGAATAGCATCACCTTTAATGACACTAACTAAGAAGGATGCATTTTCATGGACTCTAGAGGAAACTAAAACTTTTGAACAAATTAAAGAGGTGATGTGCAAAGCTCCTATCTTGACCACCCCATACTTCACAAAAACCTTTATTGTGGAATGTGATGCCTCGGGAAATGGAATTGGTGTTGTCCTAATGCAATAAGGAAGGTCCCTGGCTTTTGAAATTCGACCACTCAAGGGAAAGGACTTACACAAACCCATTTATGAGAAAGAAATGATGGCAATACTACATGCATTGAAGAAATGACATCCTTAACTAATAGGTAGGCATTTAAGGTCAAAACAGATCATGATAGTCTTAAATACTTCTTGGAACAAAGACTATCTTCAGAAGAAAAATAAAAATGGGTGACCAAGATATTAGGTTATGATTTTGAAATCGTCTATAAAAAAGGGAAGCAAAATGTTGTGGCAGATGCACTCTCAAGAAAGGATGAAGATGTTGAGGCCTTTCTATGTGCTATCTTGATCATCCAACCTGATTGGATAATAGAAGCAAGGGATGAATGGAAGAATGATGAAAAAGTGTGGACTCTCATTCAAAGGTTGCAACAGGATTCTCGTGCATCAGATACATTTACATGGAAAAATGATTCACTATGGTACAAAGATAGCTTATATTTATGTAAGAACTCCCAACTCAAAAAAAAGTTACTATTGGAATTGCACACCTCTCCAGTAGGAGGGCACTCATGATTTTTGAAAACCTACCATAGGGTCAAGAAGGATTTTTTTGGGGATGGCCTTAAAACTGATGTTCAAAGGTTTGTCAAAGAATGTTTGGTTTTCCATCAAAATAAGGTGGAAAAAATTAAGACCCTAGGTCTTTTACAACCATTAGCCATCCCAAGTCAGCGCTGGGAGGAGGTTTCCATGGATTTCATAACAGGGTTACCAAAGTCTAAAGGAAAGAGTGTCATCATGGTGATTGTTGATAAACTCACCAAGTACGCACACTTTTGTGCTCTCTCTCATCCCTTCAAAGCTAGTACAGTTGCCATTGCATTCATGGAGACAGTTCAAAATCTACATGGCAGCCCAAAGATTATTGTAAGTGATAGAGATCCCATCTTCACTAGACATTTTTGGACATAATTGTTTTCTTGTTTGTGTACTCAATTGGCTCATATCTCATCCTATCATCCTCAATCTGATGGACAAACCAAGATATTGAAAAAATTTCTGGAAGGCTACCTTCATTTCTTTGTCTATGATAAACAAACACAATGGTTCAAATGGTTACCCTTGGCAGAATGGTGGTATAACACTTCCTTTCATACTGTAACAAAAATGACACCATTTATGAAACTCTATGGATACCACCCTCCTTCCATCACTTCTTCTCTAAAATAAAAAATGTAAGGTTCAAGTAGTGGAAGATCACATCGAGCATCAACAACAAGTTCTCCAAATATTAAAGGAAAACCTGACCATGGCACAGAATCACATGAAACAACAATCATATCAACATCGTAGTGAAAGAAGTTTTGAAGTAGGGGATTGGGTGTTTTTAAGACTACAACCATACAAACAAATGTCCCTCAAGAAAGACAAGAAGGATAATAAATTATCACCAAAGTACTATGACCCTTATAAGGTGTTCCAAAATATTAATACTATGGAATACAAATTGGAGTTGCCTACATCTTCACGAGTACACCCAGTTTTCCATGTTTCGTGCTTAAAGAAGGTTATAGGTGACAAGATCCCAGTTGAAACTATATTGCCAGAACTTGATGAGGAAGTAAAAATCATATTGGAGCCTAGAGCCATCACTAACACAAGAATTCGTCAGCTGAGGAATAGATCCATTTCAGAGTATCTCATTAAATGGAGGAAACTACCGACTGAAGATTCCACTTGGGAAGATGAGTATTTTATACAGAAGCATCCAGAGTTACTCAAGCGTTACAGACAACACTTGTCTCAAGGGGAGGGGCATGTTAAGCCCTAAATAGTGGCTCATTACCCCTTAATTGGGGCATATTACATTAGTAATGCTATTTTATTTATGTCGGCTTGATACCATTAGTTGTAATTGTACCTCCTAGTCTCCTATATATACCAATGAGACATTTTCATTTGAATCATATTGTATTGGGAAATTTATGTGGGGTATAAGGATGTTGCCCCCTCGAAGAGGCTTATTACCTGAAATTATCTCTTTTTCAAGGCATTGAGTACTTATTCTAAGGTTTTTCTATGCTATATTGATATTTGGTTCTTAACACCATCCATATAAAATGCCTAGATTGTTGTAGCTTAGCTTGTGATTGTAGATACTGTAATGGTTGGTGATCAATATGTATTATTTTTTCTTTTCTTGAGTTCTCCACCCCCTACAATGGTTGGTGATCAATCTTGAGTTCTCCACCCCCTACAATGTAACCTAAATATACAAGAGATGTTTTGCCAAATTCACATTTTGACAACTTTACAAAAAGTTTCTCTCTCTGAAACACTGAAAGTATCTACCTAACATGTTGGACATGCTTTTCCCTGGTCATATTGAAAATAAGAATATCATCTAAGTAGATTATTACAAAATCATCAATGAATGGCTTGAATACATCGTTCATAACCCGCATAAAAGTAGCAGGTGCATTAGTAAGCCCAAATGGCATCACTAACCATTCAAACAATCCATGCTTTGTTTTAAAAGTAGTTTTCCATATATCATGTTCAACAACTCTGATTTGATGATAACCATTTCTTAAGTATAACTTAGTAAAATAAACCACATGTTTCAATTGATATAATAAATCATCAATGCAAGGAAGAGGGTAATGATTTGTTATCATGATCTTGTTCAAGGCCCGGAAGTCTACGCACATGCGCCATGTGCCATATTTATTTAGCACCAGGATGATAGGTGACCCACATGGAGAAGCACTTGGTCTGATGACCTTTTGTTCAATCAACTCTTGTACCTATTTATTTATCTCTGCATTTTCCAAAACTGATAACCTGTACATTCCAATGTTAGGAAGAGGGACATCCTACTGCAACTGTATCTCATGTTCAACTTGTCGTTTTGGAGGTAATCCTTTCAGGACTTGAAATATATCATCATAGTCAGAAACAATTCTATCTAAGTCATATTTCAACTTTGGATCACAATCTTGAAAAGTATCAATTTCGACAGTTTCCTTTTCTTTTACAACCATTAGTAAATATCTTTTACTGACATTTACAATTCTCTTCATTTGCCATGAGTTGACTAGTGATAGATTCAATTTCTTCTGATGATCCCTTACGACATATTCTTTTCCATATTTAGTTAATTAATACTTATTGTTTTCATTATAGAATATTTCCTTTCTATCATACAGATATGGACTCCCAAGTACAATAACACATATATCTAGTGGAACCACATCTAACTCAACCTCATCTATAAATTGTGAATTGATAGCAAACTTTAG
>JASDQU010101827.1:61810-72867 GCA_032191745.1 Picea mariana
AAAAATGACACCATTTATGAAACTCTATGGATACCACCCTCCTTCCATCACTTCTTCTCTAAAATAAAAAATGTAAGGTTCAAGTAGTGGAAGATCACATCGAGCATCAACAACAAGTTCTCCAAATATTAAAGGAAAACCTGACCATGGCACAGAATCACATGAAACAACAATCATATCAACATCGTAGTGAAAGAAGTTTTGAAGTAGGGGATTGGGTGTTTTTAAGACTACAACCATACAAACAAATGTCCCTCAAGAAAGACAAGAAGGATAATAAATTATCACCAAAGTACTATGACCCTTATAAGGTGTTCCAAAATATTAATACTATGGAATACAAATTGGAGTTGCCTACATCTTCACGAGTACACCCAGTTTTCCATGTTTCGTGCTTAAAGAAGGTTATAGGTGACAAGATCCCAGTTGAAACTATATTGCCAGAACTTGATGAGGAAGTAAAAATCATATTGGAGCCTAGAGCCATCACTAACACAAGAATTCGTCAGCTGAGGAATAGATCCATTTCAGAGTATCTCATTAAATGGAGGAAACTACCGACTGAAGATTCCACTTGGGAAGATGAGTATTTTATACAGAAGCATCCAGAGTTACTCAAGCGTTACAGACAACACTTGTCTCAAGGGGAGGGGCATGTTAAGCCCTAAATAGTGGCTCATTACCCCTTAATTGGGGCATATTACATTAGTAATGCTATTTTATTTATGTCGGCTTGATACCATTAGTTGTAATTGTACCTCCTAGTCTCCTATATATACCAATGAGACATTTTCATTTGAATCATATTGTATTGGGAAATTTATGTGGGGTATAAGGATGTTGCCCCCTCGAAGAGGCTTATTACCTGAAATTATCTCTTTTTCAAGGCATTGAGTACTTATTCTAAGGTTTTTCTATGCTATATTGATATTTGGTTCTTAACACCATCCATATAAAATGCCTAGATTGTTGTAGCTTAGCTTGTGATTGTAGATACTGTAATGGTTGGTGATCAATATGTATTATTTTTTCTTTTCTTGAGTTCTCCACCCCCTACAATGGTTGGTGATCAATCTTGAGTTCTCCACCCCCTACAATGTAACCTAAATATACAAGAGATGTTTTGCCAAATTCACATTTTGACAACTTTACAAAAAGTTTCTCTCTCTGAAACACTGAAAGTATCTACCTAACATGTTGGACATGCTTTTCCCTGGTCATATTGAAAATAAGAATATCATCTAAGTAGATTATTACAAAATCATCAATGAATGGCTTGAATACATCGTTCATAACCCGCATAAAAGTAGCAGGTGCATTAGTAAGCCCAAATGGCATCACTAACCATTCAAACAATCCATGCTTTGTTTTAAAAGTAGTTTTCCATATATCATGTTCAACAACTCTGATTTGATGATAACCATTTCTTAAGTATAACTTAGTAAAATAAACCACATGTTTCAATTGATATAATAAATCATCAATGCAAGGAAGAGGGTAATGATTTGTTATCATGATCTTGTTCAAGGCCCGGAAGTCTACGCACATGCGCCATGTGCCATATTTATTTAGCACCAGGATGATAGGTGACCCACATGGAGAAGCACTTGGTCTGATGACCTTTTGTTCAATCAACTCTTGTACCTATTTATTTATCTCTGCATTTTCCAAAACTGATAACCTGTACATTCCAATGTTAGGAAGAGGGACATCCTACTGCAACTGTATCTCATGTTCAACTTGTCGTTTTGGAGGTAATCCTTTCAGGACTTGAAATATATCATCATAGTCAGAAACAATTCTATCTAAGTCATATTTCAACTTTGGATCACAATCTTGAAAAGTATCAATTTCGACAGTTTCCTTTTCTTTTACAACCATTAGTAAATATCTTTTACTGACATTTACAATTCTCTTCATTTGCCATGAGTTGACTAGTGATAGATTCAATTTCTTCTGATGATCCCTTACGACATATTCTTTTCCATATTTAGTTAATTAATACTTATTGTTTTCATTATAGAATATTTCCTTTCTATCATACAGATATGGACTCCCAAGTACAATAACACATATATCTAGTGGAACCACATCTAACTCAACCTCATCTATAAATTGTGAATTGATAGCAAACTTTAGAACACATTGTTTATTCACATGCAATTGATTATCATTATGAATCCATCCTAAAGGATATGGTTTCTTATGAGGTTTAGTGATTAATCACAACTTTTTAACAATTTTCTATGATATCAAATTTACTTGTGAGCCACTGTAAAAAAGAGTATCAATTTTTGTATGTTTGGAAATTACTCTTATGTGAAAAAATTATGTTCGTTTGATCTCATCAACTTCATTATCAACTTTTAAATACCGAACTGAAGAAATTGTACTAGCTTCTGAATTTTTACCTTTGATTCCCGTGACTATGACCTTAGTCTCATCTCCCGAATCAGAGCCCAAATCTGTTTGAGTTGTTGCAGTGGTCTTTGGCTTCCCTTTATTTACGAACTTTGTTGGTTTCAATTATGGGTTAAGGATCCAACAACGATCCTAACTATGGCCTTCTTTCTTACAATGAGTGCATGTAGGTTTTTACTTCTTCACTGTATTAGCTTTCTTCCCTTTGAACTTCTCTTTACCCTTGCCTTTGAGTTTTCCTTCAGTAGTTTTAAATGGTTTTACAAAATCAACATTTACATTCTTTCCTCTAGATTCAAGATGAGTCGCCTTGACACACACCTCATCTAATATAGTTGGATTAAACATAAGAATGGTATTTCATAAATAGATATGAAAACAACCTATGTACTTAAGCAATGTCTCTTGAGTATCCAATGGTATTCCCAACAATAAAGCTCTTTTTGAATCTCTTTTGTATAACTTTGAACAATTTGTCCTTTTAACTGCCTAAAGTTCTGCCATGACATAATAGTTGGTTGCATATAAGCTAGAGGATAACATTGCTTTCATAATGCAGATGTAAAATCAAGCCATGAAGAGAGAGTCTTACTGAACTTTTTAATATCATATTTTGTCCTGCTTCCCCACCACACAAGGGCGGTTCCTCCCATCTTGAGACTAGCCAACTGGATCATAGTCTCCTCATATATGATTTTGTGTATCCTTCAATACACTTCAATTTGTTTTATCCAATTATCTAACTTTTCCACATTTAGTTCCCCATCATACAAAGGCAACTCAAACTTAACATCAAGCTTTAACAAAGGCATGTCATACTTATGGTTATGTGTTTGCTTTTGTATAGTATGTGTAGTAGAATGAGAACTAGCATTTGAAGTAGAACTTGAAGAAGAAGAAGAAGAAGGTGATGAATGAGGAGGCTTTGAAGATTCTCCTTTCCCTTCACTTTTCCCCTTCATAAAAGGTTCTCCTAGAACAGGTTTCTTTCTCTCCAAGAAATCATCACATAACACTTTGACCATTTCTGACATGGAGAAAAATGCTTCTTCGAACTTTCTAGTTCGTGGAGAAGTTTCTCCTTCTGATGCCATTATTTTCTTCCTTAGCACTCATTCTATCTCTAAAATGAATTCAACTAAAGATCCTTCCCCTCTCTGAGATTTGGAGCTTGTGAGCATCCAATCACGCACTTATTAAACCTTCCAATACAACCAAAGCTCTAATACCAAAATACTTGATCCAAAAATGAAAGGTATTAATAACAAAATGAAATTAACTTGAATCTCATGAATGATTAAAGAGTTCAACCATCATAAACCATGCTGCAAATAAGATAATATAAAAAAAATAAGAAAGAGAAATAGACACAAAGAAATTGTTAACAGAGTTCACTAATGTGTGTCTACGTCTCTGGGCCCGCTTCCAAGTGGAGGACCGCTTTATTGATATTTGATGCTCAAGTTCTATTTACAATGTCTCTTTTCTGTTACAAACATGCTTCTAATATGTTGTATAAGACCTCCTTGTGCAGATTCACACATGCCTCAACAATCTCCTCTCAAAGAATGACTCAATGCTCCTCAAAACATGAGAAATGGGTCATTATCTCAAGCTTCTCTTTACATTCCCTGCATACAAAAGTACCCCCTCAAGCTCAAAAATCTTGGTTTATATAGTTTTTAGGCTCAATTATGGAAGCCCAACTTCCCACAAAGATCTAGCCTCTTTTGGGGATCAAATCCCCCTCCAAATGACCAAGAAATCTCAAAAAAATCTCAATCTCGGCTAAAACTATAGTAAAATAACCACTCTGATAACAAAAATTGAACTAAGCCCCTTAGGCTTGGGCGCGCACCCCTTTTCCAAAGTCACATGAGTTCATATGGTCAAGTGCAAGCCCCCAAGGGGCTGCGCACTATCCCCTCCTTTGCTGGCTCCTGGATTCTTGGTGCATTCCATGGGACCAGGGTTCGATCGAACGGGATAAGCCCCCCGTCGATCAACCCTCTCTATGGTCACGGCCCGAGTCATATGGTATTGATTTCTAGTCCCCCGCACCAAACCTTGTTGTGTGTTGTATAGCCCGAGCGTTGAATGATGGATGTAGGGACGTATAACAAAACCGCGGGCTGGGGCTAGAACCCAGCCCCTTTTCGCCTCCGCTCATAATTCAATGCAAGTTCAAATATTATAATTGAACTTTAGTATGTAAGCTCTATAATAGGCTGGTTGGTAGCCCGACCTTGTTCAAGAAGTTCCCCCATGCTGGAGGTCACGCGGTTGACTCCAGTGGAGTCCACAATCTTTTTAAAACAGTAAGCCAATGACGGGGTGCCACAAGGTAGCCCATGTCTGGGCCACATGACATCGTTTAACTCGCCCACCAAATGACACTTTCCAAGCACTGATTGGACCATGTCTGCCACACCTGCCCAGTCGGCAAGACAATCCTCTGCCATGTAACTTTAAGGTCATCTTCCATGTGTCACCTCCAGACGATGCCACGTCATCATGACGTCAGTGTTGACTTTTTTTTCTATTGACTGATGACTTTTTGCATGTTTGGGAATTCGATCAGAGTACGATAACTCTCACATACAGTGTCCATTTGAGGAAGTAAATATATGGACATAATCATCACAACGAGACGGATGCAATGGAATTGGTTTCGTCTAATTCTGAGAACTTTTATTTTTGAGCATTTTCTAGACCTAAGGATCCTCTTGGATCACTAAATGTGCCTCTGGAGCTTTGGAAGTGGAGTACTTGGCTCATATTGTCAGCAAGCATGGTGTAAGTTTGGATCCTAAGAAAATTGAAGCTATGCAGGATTGATCTTGCTCCACAACTCTCAAGAGCATGCGTGGTTTTCTGGGTTTAACATGATATTATCGCAAGTTTGTTAAGAGTTATGGAAAAATTGCAGTGCCTCTTACTTCTCTCCTTAAAGAGAATGATTTCATTTGGACTCTAACAACTGATAAATCATTCCAAGAATTGAAAGAGTCCATGTGCATAAATCTTGTCTTATCCCTTCCTGACTTCACAAAGAATTTTTTCCTGGAATGTGATGCCTTCGATAAAGGAATTGGAGCAGTACTCATGCAAGAGGGCAAGGCTTCGGCCTTCACTAGCAAAAAACTCTTGAAGCGACATCTCGACCAATTTATCTATGAAAAGAAAATGTTGGCTATTCTACATGTTGTTGATCTCTAGCGTCCTTATCTATTGGGGTAATGCTTCCAAATTAAAATAAACCATCAAAGCCTCAAGTATTTCCTAGAATAGAGGATTTCATCCCAAGAGCAACAAAAATGGGTGACCAAGCTATTTGGCTATGATTATGAGATCATTTATAAGAAGGGAAAATAAAATGTAGTGGTTGACACTCTGTCCTGAACGTACAAAGAAGAAGGATCTATTTTTTCCCTCTCCTTCATTGTACCAGAATGGCTMCAATTTGTTCACYAGGAATGGATGCAATACCTCAAAAATTCTAGACTAATCCAACAATTGCAAGACAATTCTCCAGTTTCTTCAACGTACTCTTGGAACAATGAAGAGCCCCACTACAAAGGTCATCTATATTTAAGCCACCAGTCACAAATTAAGTCCACGTTGCTTTTTGAGAYTCATACTTCACCAACAACGGGGCATTCTGGGCTTACCAAAACCTATGAATGAGTTAAACGTTCCTTTTTCTGGGATGGTATGAAACAGGACATCCACACCTTTGTGGATAAATGTGATGTTTTTCTATGCAACAAGGGAGAAATTGTCAAAGCTTCGRGAACACTACAACCACTTCTAATTCCACCAGCTATTTGGAGGGAAATTTCTATGGATTTCATTGTGGGCTTACCTAAATCAGGAAATAAGTCAATCATCATGGTGGTATTTTATTGTATTTCCAAATATGCTCATTTTTTTGTTCTTCAACATCCATTCACAACCTCCACAGTGGATCATATTTTCATGAATCATATTTTCAAACTTCATGGCATGCCTCATTCTACTGTATTTGACAGAGATCCCACTTTCACCAACAATTTTGGCAATAACTATACAAGCTCCAGGGCACACAATTACGTCTGAGTATTGCTTATCACCCCCAAACTGATGGCCAAACCAAAGTTGTCAACAAGTGTTTGGAAACATATTTGTGGTGTTTTGCATCTGAATGGAAAAATCAGTGGGCTCAGTGGTTACCCCTAGCTGAATGGTGGTATAACACATCTTACCATACCGCTACTCACATGACCCCTTTTGAAGAATTCTACGAACAAAATACCCCGTCAGTTATTTCATACATACTAGGGGTCTCGAAGGTTCAGGAGGTTGACAAAACTCTTACAGTCCGTGCAACCATTCTTTGTGCTTTCAAAGAAAATTTGGTCATGGCTCAGAATCGTATGAAATGACAAGTAGATAAAGAAAGTTCAAAATGCCACTTTGTTGAAGAGGACCAAGTGTTTCTTCGTCTACAGCCTTACAAGAAGACTTCACTCAAAGTTGAACACTTTTGAAATCTTGCTCCCAAATTTTATGGTCCTTATACAATTCTCAAGTGCGTGGAACAAGTGGCCTATTAGTTAGCTCTTCCCAGTCATTCTAAGATCCATTATGGTTTCCATGTCTCATGCTTTAAGAAGGTGATTGAAAATAAGTGCCAAAATCAAACCAATCTTCTTGAGTTGGATGTTGAAGGTTCCATCTGGTTGCAACCACATATAGTCTTGGACCAGCACGAGCGTCATCTCCATCAATGCACTATCAAGGAAGTGTTAGTGCAGAGGAAAGATACAACTCCAGGAGATGCCACCTGGGAGCTGACCTCTATTCTCCAAGAATTTCCTCATCTCAAGCCTCGAGGACAAGGTTGTTCTTCAAGGTGGAGGGCATGTTAGGGACCTAACCCCCTAACTTCTCATGTAGGTAGAATAATATATTTTCCATGTAAAAAAGGTTGATACAAGGTAATAAGGCCTATTTAATAAATATGAACAAGTCAATGTAAGAAGACCTAATAGAAGCTTCCGCTTCTAGAAAGATATTCCTCTAGAGTGTTCTTTAGAAGATGGAATTAGTATAAATAAGAGTAGAAGGTATGATAGGAGCTTGTCTTGAGAATTATTGTAATAGAGCACTACTCTACTAGAGGTTTCCCCCTCGAAGAGGCAAGTGAACATTATTTCCTATCAATAAAGGTATTATTCTGGTGTTGTGGTTTCATCTATTGTTTTGTTCCACTGTTATTCTCTGCAATATTTTTGTTTTCAACTATTATAATAGATCTGGTACTAGGGATAATTTTAAGGATGGAATTTTATATTAAAATTTAGAAACCCGACTAATCTTACTAGTCCTTAATATGAAAAATGTAAAATTTTTTGCAATAGTTTTGTTAAAATATTCAAACTTCTAAGAATTTTATATAGTTTCTATAAAATTTTGGCGATTTTTAACGTAAAATAATTTTATTCTATAGAATTTGGGCGAATCATTTTTAGAAAAAATGGAAATTGGTAAATCATTTTTTGGTAAAACGATGGAAAATTAGCCCATTTGTGAAATTTAGCCCCTAAAATCATATGTTTGGTACCTTACAATTTGTGGTGAAGGAATCCATCGATTCACTGCCATGAGAAGAAAATCATTACTTATGTTGGGTTCATCTATGCATGTGACTTAAGGATGTTATAACCAATTACCAGATTGTGCCCATTCTTGTCCAGAAGGAGTAATGAACATGCTCCAACATATGGTTCTGCAATTAATTTATCAGTTCGATTTCCCACTATGTAAAGAGAGTCACAATTTCCACATGACTCAAAAATTTGATAAGAAAGTTGTTAATTTTTGTATGGATTTGGTTTCAAATCACAATGCTCCAAATTTTAGTTTGTAACCAATAGAAAAACATCCCAAGAATATAGGAATTTTGTTATTTCCATTCCAAAGTGCAAACAATACCCCTTTTCACTATATATATAAAGCATCATTCTTGAGGGGGAAACAATAGTGGTTATCAACATTGTAATATTTTTTTATAGTAATATACATGATCAATTTTGGTTTTCAATATACAGTCACTCCATATTATGTGTGGGTTAATTCCATAGTCAGGAACACAGGTCAAACCCTTGGAGGGGGCCCACTCCAAGGTGAGGCACTGTGTGTGCCCTCTGTACATATGTGTGAGTGGGTATTGTAGTTTTAAATTTGTTTCAATCCATTTCTTTTATGCTAATTTATTGTGTGGTTATTATTTCCCATAGAATGTTTTTATTGCATAAATAGGATATTTGATTACATAATTACTTTATTCTCAATCAAATATTGGGATATAGAGCTAGATGCTAATTTATGGGTGTGGTTCCTAGTGACTCTAACATGTGAGGTGCCATCACTTGGTTAGGACTGAAAACATTGTCGATTCTTATTTTTATTATTATAGGTTTATGATTTAGATTTGAAATTTCTTTTTATTTATGTTGCATGAAAGATAGATTAGATCATGAAATAGTTGGGAAAATTTCTTCTTATATGTATACTGCACCAAGATCCTCACAAGATCAAATAGACTCGGGGTTGATAAATTAAATGATCATTTAAACTAACTCCATCATGATAATAGGAAGACACATAAAACACCATCATTTTTGGTGTCGTTGTTGGGGAGACCAAATAGATAGACATCTCAAAAAATTTCTAGAGAATATTCTCCTATGAATCTAGTTTACAACCCAGATGGAATCATGTCATTTTGATATCATACGAGAAATTTATGCCATAAATACTAACTTCATATCCTAAATATGCACTAATAAAACTTTGTTTTCTAGGTTGTTCATTGGAATATTTGAGCCATTGATTCTTTGTTTTTTAAAACCTTGTTTATATTAGAGATACCTACATGAATATAATTTCATATCCAAGTGTAATCAATTCAATCTGTCATCAAAGGAAAAGTTTATACCAGAATCTATGATGATTGGTCTAGGTTGGAAATTGAAAACAATGATACCCTGCAACCTGTTTCACATCTTGTTTGACATATCATTTCAAATCCATTTCAAAACCTATTTATAATCAAGATATCTCTATGAATCCACTTTAATATTCCTTTGGAATCACTCTAATTGGAAATCAAATAAATAATTTACCATTGAAATAGATGGTTAGTCTAGGTTGGCCAGCTGATCCAGGTGGATATTGATGGCCACTTGATCCAGGTGGATATCGATGGCCACCCACCTATTCCACTGGTTCAAAAAACAATTTTCCACCTTTGTAGTTTTTCGACAGTTTTTCGTGTTCCAAAATTTCGGGGCCGTGCCCCTTATAGTCCCCTAGGGGATTTGGGACCCAGGGGACTGTAAGGGGAACTTCCCTGGGATAGTCAAAAATTGTTCTTATCAGTTAGACCTTTCTAATGGGCTATCATGCACCTAAAACGAAGATCGTATGCAAATGTTACGACCTTGGGAAGTTGATGTACTAACTTACCAAAACGGGGCCCACATGACTTTTGGCGCTTCATCTCCTAGGGTTAGGTTTTTGGATGTCTAGGGTTTTTGACATTCCTGTTTATTGTAAAAGTCCTTCAGAGCTTCATTGTAACCATCTTCTTTCAAATGAGCGTAGTCGTCACATCTCTTCTCAGATATAAGTCGTCACCTTTCCAACAAGCTTGTTTTCCGCTAGATTTTACAGTTTCAAATTATTTCCTTATTGAATAGAAAACCAATTTTACTATATCTCTGTTATTTTGTGTTAAGAATATTTTAATAATTTGTATTCATTTTGTTCTGCTCATAAAATCTGGATCAATCCTCCCCTTCAAGGTAATCCTCCCTCCTTAGGAAGCAATGGTCTCCATTGCGTTGAGTCCTCCCATCAGATGAGGAAATTTCTGTTGAATTTGGCCCCATGTGAGCCGCTTGCCTTGGTGCAGGAGCTGCCCTACTTTAACGACTCGATAAAGTTGAATCCTTTGCTGTCGAGTGCCCTTGATCTATGTGTCCACAATCTTATCATTGGATGCATGTTGCATGCAGTTAGGGTTGATCTCTGTTGGTGTCAACTGCTCTGGTATCTCTGAGGTGTCCAATAATGGTGGGAAATATGGCCAAAGGAGAGCCACGTTGAAGAATGGATGCAGAAAAAGGAAGGGGGGACTGTTGAGCTCAAAATCATTATCACCCACATCCTTGGTGATGGTGTACGACCTATAACGGAGTGGGCAAAGCTTTCGATGGGGCCCTGTAAGGCGTTCTTTATGCAAATGCAACCAAAATCCCCCCCCCCAGCTGAAACTTATGTGGCACCCGATGTTGATCATGGCATTGCTTGTAGTTGGCATTAGACTTCTATAGACTATCTGAACCTGTTGGAGGATGTGTTGGATTCACTCAATGAACCGGTGTTGGGTATGTGTTGGATTCACTCAATGAACCGGTGTTGGGTATGTGTTATATTCTTTGCACGAGTAGTAGTGTCTGAGCGTCTGCACCGGGCACGCAGGGGGGTTAGAGGGGGGCGGACCCCCCCATGCGGGGGTTCGGTGGCAGCACCCCTGGTTTTTTTTTTTTTGGTCCTGAAAATATGTCGTCCCGGAAATATATCGTCCC